>CP139508.1:147654210-147951317 GCA_021014915.2 Artemisia tridentata subsp. tridentata
ATCAAGAAGCACATTTCAGACATTCGAAAAAAACGGAAATTCCTTGAAAAGATAAAGAAACTTGTTGAAGTTTTATTGTTAGATTCCACCATATGCTATGGTGACTTTAGTGTGTTTAAGTTGAAAGTAATAATGTTTTTGTATCTGTGTATGATAAGATGCATGAAATATTTGTATCAATCATATGGCTATGTATCAATCACTTGGCTATAGTTTGAATTAGTGTGATTTATGAGCACGTGAAATTAATTATGAGATCCACTTAGATTTTGAAACCCTAATTCAAGCGATTTGGGGGGTTTTTAATCCGTTCAGATAAGAAATTTACACAACATCCATGCACTTACAAATCAAGCAGTAGATTCCACCACTTACAACGCCAGCAGTAGGACCCTCTCAGCAGTAGAAATTTTAGCCAAGCAGCAGGAACTTTGTAACTAGCAGTAGAATGTCTGCTCACGAGCAGTAGCAAGTTCCCCAATTTTGTAAAGCTGCCCATTTTTAAGTTGCCCATCTTTTAAAAATTGACTGTTTTTTAAAAATGTTGCCTAATTTTGCCATGCAGGTTGCGCTACAGTACACACAAGTACATCAAATTTATTTTATTTTAATGCCACTTGATAGGTGTAATCATATTCAATGCGAATCCTAAATGTATGTGTCATATTTGCCATTGCCTTTTCATAAAAATGGAAAGTTAATTAGTACTTGATTATAGGCACCTACTATTGGCTTTTCATTTTGGGCTACAAAATATTGTGTATGCTTGTAGACAGCTGTACTTTGGGCAACTAGATTTGCTTATAAAACTCTTCACCATATACAACACAAACATCACAAGCCAAGAAAATAAAAAAACAAAAAAAAATAACAAAAAATGAATTCTTGCACAACAGATAAGTTCAAGGTGTTTATACGGTATGAAGAGAATCTGATTGCCGTTTTACTTCCAAATGCCATCAATTTTGGCAATCTTGTGAAGTATGTATGGAAAAAGCTGAATGTTAACGTTGTAAACGCAATTCGTTTATCTTACAACACCGGTGCAACCAAAAGGAACCTACTTAATGACGTCGACCTCGAAGTTTTCAAAAATCTTGTTTATTGGGACGCCGTCACATGAGCAGACAATAAACGTATACCACGCTTTAGATCTTAACTGTATGCCAATCCAACCCCAACCACCCACTTTTGATTATACCCTTCCAAATAAGAAAAAATGTGGTCTAAAAGTTCATGATATGTTTCAAGATAAGGAAGAGTGCATGTATGAGATAAGTTTGAAATTTTAAAAGAAGGGTATGAGTTTCGTGTTTCTAAATCGTGTACAGTAAGATACGCTGTCAAGTGTGTCCAACCAGAATATGATTGGCACATAAACTGTCGTCGATTTGGGAAAAGTAGCCGAGTTAGAATCACATCACTAAAAGACAATCATAAATGTTCAAAAATCCAATTCAATCCAAATCACCGAAATGCATATGCAAAAACATTGGCTAGAATAATATCTCCGAAGCTCGGAGATCCGACAAGAGTGTATAAGCCAAAGGACTTTAAACATGATCTGAATTTGGATATGAAGATAGATATTTCATACAAACGAGCTTGGAAAGGGAGAGGGTTGGCACTGGAATCAAATCAGGGCTGCCCAAAGGCCTCATTTTCGCACCTGTCGAAATATTGTTATAATCTAAAGATCGCAAACCCGGGCACAGTTACACACATAGAGACCGACGATGCAAGCCATTTCAAGAACCTATTTATCAGTTTCGGTGCTGTGGTAAGCATATTATTAATTTATAATCATATTTGTTTAGTTGCAAAACATATTTTTTGTTCACAAGGTTATCAAAAGAAATAGCTTTGTTTATCATGTCAAACATTCATCTAGATGTATAAATTTAGATAGAATTTCAAAGTTAAAAAAATCAAAATAATAAAAATAAAAATAAAAATAAAATCAAAATTACCAATAGAATCTATGCATATCATACGTGTATACAACACAAATTATCTAGTTTTTAAGAAATGCAACAGCATATCACTGAAACGAAACAAATCAGTCATAGAAACACAGAAACATTGACCTGCATATGCAGGTACACCATAAAGGTACAAAATAAACACTTTTTTGCAACATACTTTTAATACCTAGTTTTCTTAAACAAAAGCAACACTTCCATATTCTGTGCATATCAACAAAAGCAACACATCCATATTATGTGCAGACCGCACGTGTCATATCAAACAACAAACAATAAATTCATATTGTTATTATTTATCGTTTGGCAATTAACAATAAACTAAATTAATATCCATTTTTTTTTAATTTCTTTTTTTAAAATTATATATTTTGTTTTCTGTTTATTTGTTTTCAACCTGATGTAGCATTGCATCTGATACATTGTATTTCACAGATTAAGAGTTTCCTGTGCTATATGCGCCCTCTGATCATAATTGATGCCGCACATCTAAAAGGGACATACCAGGGAACTAATCTGGTTGCCGTTGGAATGGACGGAAACAATCAGATTCTACCGATTGCTACCGGTGTTGCTCAAGGCGAGACTGGTGAATCATGGACTTGGTTTTTGACGAAACTCAAAGAATGCATAGGGGAAGTTCCTAATTTGGCAATCATATCTGACAGACATAATGGAATCACCCTTGCATGTAACACTGTATTCCCGAATGCCTTTCACAGCTATTGTTGTCGGCATTTGATGTTAAATACAAAGATGCACACCGATACACTGAAATGTTTATACTGGAAGACATGCAAAGCATACACAACGGACGACTTTGCAAAGCTAATGTCTCATATTCGTTTGGTAAGACCGCAGTCTCACAAAAAACTTGTTGAAGCAGGGGTCGAGAAATGGTCAAGGCACATTGCCCTGGGCAGAGGTACAATTATTTAACCTCAAACAGTGTCGAATCCATAAATGCTTTAACAAATCTTGTGCGCCACTGCCCAATAACAACGCTGACGAATGGTTTAGAGGTCTTCTTCAGAGCTGGTATTACCACCGCCGAGCAAAACATGCAGGTAATAGATCTTCTATAATTTTTAATACGTTTACTGAAGAATAATGAAAGACTACACACTAAACATACTTTATTATTTATGGTTAGATGCACCGGATGATGATCTTTCTGAATGGGCAACTGCAAAATTGAATGCGAGAATGGCCAAAAGTGCAAACTGGAAGGTTTTAGGGATTCACAAGGACAGAGTGTATGAAGTACGCGACAAGAAAAAAAGTCATATTGTTGATTTGGAACAGGGTGAATGCACTTGTCAAAAATGGCAGCTTTCTGGCTTACCATGTGGACATGTCTGTGCTGTCGGTAGATTTACAGGGCTGACTAGTGTGAAGAAACTGGCTAAAGCTTGGTTTTATAATACAACACTTAAAGGCACATACGAAGACATCATTTATCCTTTAAAAGACGTAACGATGTGGGACACTCCAAACGACTTCCAAGTTGTATCACCCCCTTTTGTAAAAAAAAAGGCAACCAGGTAGACCAAAAAAAAGAAAGAGAATTCCCTCTCAAGGCGAGGTCCCTACAAGTACTACTTGTGGAAGGTGTGGAGGGCTAGGACATAACCGCCTAACGTGTAATGCAACTATTGTGATAGAAAAGGTTGAAATTTTTTTTATTATGCAACAACTGAATAGTTGTGATTATTGGCATCTAATGTTTATGTGTACATGTATACATAAAGGCCGTCCAAGGAAAAAGACCCGTGTGGTGGAGGGTTCAGCTAATCAAAGTAACATCACACAATCTGAGGCAAATGTAGAGTTTATGCATGGGATGATGAATGCTTCCGAGGCACCCAACTCAAGTCAAACACAGCAAGAGCCGAACTCAACCAATCCACACATTAATTCGCTCTCAGATTTCGCTACTCCAGACAACTTTTTACAGTAAAGACCCCCAATCACAAAGACTATATTTAAATGTATGCACTCACTTCCTATTTGGTACCATGTGTTGTTTATGTAACAATAACAAGTGTGGGTCGATTGGTGTGTAATAAACATATGTATTAAACTATCTTATGAATGTGTCAGGGAGGCAAACAATTAGCGGTAGCGTGTGTTTGAGGTATGTAGATATTCCTATAACATTCAGCAATTGTGTAATGGGAATTGATTGCGTAGAATAAATTGAAAATGCAAGTAAATAAACATACCAACCAGCTATCAATCAGATGGCACTTCAACCATTTTGGCTCGCCCGTTAATGACAGCCCTCCTGTACGTTTTTACAACTTGGAATATGCTATCCTTGCCTGATTCAGATTCATTAATTGTTTATGTTGACATAAATAATGCCTAAAAACATTATCAATATTTATTCATATCTCTATGTTTTGATGATCACAAAATGTAAACTCATTAAAACATAAACTTATAAAATAAACAAGTACTTAGTTGTAAATATTCACTTCTACAACTAAAATCACTTAAGGTATGAATGAACTAATGCTTAATGCATTATATGATCAAAGGAACATTTTCTTAATAACTAGATTTTTTATAAAATGTCAAAAACATTTTATATATTTTAGAAAAATATTTTTGGTAATAAATAAAAAGGTTAAATTCATTATAACTTTATGAATTCAAATTTTTAACCGAAATCAGTAAAA
Source organism: Artemisia tridentata subsp. tridentata (assembly GCA_021014915.2). Taxonomy (NCBI): domain Eukaryota; kingdom Viridiplantae; phylum Streptophyta; class Magnoliopsida; order Asterales; family Asteraceae; genus Artemisia; species Artemisia tridentata. The sequence continues at coordinate 147,658,877 of CP139508.1, forward strand.
ATGTTCCAGAAAAACCTTCCCCACAAAAAGACAAAACTGGGCAACGGATGGCTTGGGCGGCCCCCTTAATTTTGCTAGGCGGCCCCCTTAAAATTAAGGGGACCGCCCCCTATTTAAGGGGGCCGGCCACGCTCCAGTAGGTTCCAGCTGTCCAGTTTTTCTGCCTATAAATACCAGCCTTCCCCTGGATTTTTACTCACCCTTTTGCACTAAAACTTTCTGTTGTAAATCTCATTTCATATCTTCAAAAACCTTTGATCATGTAATCTTAAGCATTGGTTTCCAAGTGATCCAAGCTTCCACCATCCAAGTGCAAGAGAAGAATACTTCTATCAATCAAGACTAGAAGTATTACAACTTAGTAGCATCTTGTTACTCAAGTTGTTTGTTTTGTATACTTTGTAAATCTTTCATTCATTTGTGTAAAGTGTGTATATAAGTTGTAAACATAAGTGATTAGGCTAGAGTAGTGTGTAAGTAGTGAAGAAGGTGGATAAGTAGTTGTGGAGTAAAGAAGTAGAGTAGAAGCCTTGTAAAGTTGTGAAGTAGAGAAGTCTTGAAGCCGTTGTGAAGCCATAGCCTAGAAGTCGTGAAGCCGTAGCATAGAGGTTGTGTAGCGGTCGTGTTGAAGCCATGAAGTCCTAGTCGTGAAGTCCTAGTGTTGAAGTCGTGAAGCCGTAGCATAGAGGTTTGTGTAGCGGTCGTGTTGAAGCCATGAAGTCCTAGTTGTGAAGTCCTAGTGTTGAAGTCGTGAAGCCGTAGCATAGAGGTTGTGTAGCGGTCGTGTTGAAGCCATGAAGTCCTAGTTTTGAAGTCCTAGTGTTGAAGTCGTGAAGCTGTAGCATAGAGGTTGTGTAGCGGTCGTGTTGAAGCCATGAAGTCCTAGTGTTGGAGTTGTAAAGCTGCAGCATAGTGGTCGTGTAGCAGTCGTGTTGAAGTCGTGAAGAAGTCGTGAAGCAGTCGTGAAGCCGTTGTGAAGTAGTCATGAATAAGTTGTGAAGAAGTTGTGTTGTGAAGTTGTGAGATTGGTTCTAGCTACGATTAGAACTCGACATTTAGCTTTGTGTCGTTAAACCCGTGTAAGCCAAAGTTGTGTACGGTTTTCTCCGCCATAAGGGAGCTTATTGAAGTTGTGAAGAAAACTCTCGAGCTTGGTGCTCGAGGAGTGAAGTAGGGCAAGGAAGGTGTCCTTGTAGCCGAACCACTATAAATCTCTCGTGTCTCGGTTAGATCTTTCCATCTCTTACTTACATCTTTATTTATATCGTCATTACTTTTATAACATTTAGGCATGTATAACTGTTAGTAATAATTAGAAGTTGACTTCACATATAGATCAAATTGAAACTCCATTCAAGAAACCAAAACTTTTATAATCAATTTAAAAGAATACATATATAACTAATAATAAGGTTCAAGTTTTATTTTTCATACAAACTTGAATCTAAGTGTTTTAAAAATAAACAAAGGTCTTTATAATAAAATTAAAAAGACATAAAAGTATTCAACCCCCCTTCTAGTTTTCCACAGTTTCCTTTCCTGAGTTTATACCCTTAAGTATATTTCTTTCCAGCACATCATCTTCATACATATTCGATTTGCCGTTATCTAAACCATTTGTATTCTATATTTGTACTCCAACCTCGTGTAACATTTTTTCCTCCCCAGTTCCACTTCCTCCTATATCGGTACCATTTTCATTGACCTTGATCCCACCATTTTGATTCACCTTGAAAGGAGTTGAACTACAGCAACGCTGGCTAGCGTCATCCTCTTGCCAAACCATGTTTTTAAAATAATACTTTGACAATGGCTGTTGCTTGTAAGCAATAAACAGGTTTATGGAACCATTAATCAAAGCATGATTAAGAAATCTATGAATGTCATAATCAGTGTGTAGTAAAGTTAAACCATTTGCAAGTGACATGATTGGTATACAATAAAACAAAGCCCATTTATCACCACCAATGTCATTTATAACATTATTAACTGCCCTAGTAAAAACACCCCTGTGAGAGGTAAAACACCAAACGTTCCCAACGCACCCATCAACATAACGAAATGGATCGAAAGCAAATTCCCCATTTTTGGGTACTTTAAACTCAACTTTCATGATAAAAGTTAATTAAACATGAGTATAGTTTATAGTTACAAACTAAAAGTAATTATGTGGATTTTTGGCACACATCAGTAACAAACCAATTACGGTGTACATAAAAAAATCACAATTAAAAGCAAAATATTTATTAACTGTAACATCATATTTATATGAACATAAAGGGAATAATATTAGTTATGGGAAAGTACAACAAACCTAGTTTACGTGCTATAAAGATGAAAAGGACAGCAATTTTTTTTTTTGGATTCGTGTGGTGACAATGACATAGGGTTTGATCGGATTTTGGGGATGTTGTGTTTGTTGGGACCAAAAGGATATGTGGGGTTACAGTGTTTCCCGTTCAAATTACACGTTTGGTCCTCACACGTGCAATTTTTTTATAAACTTTTGAGTTAATTGCAAAAATGGTCCCTATATTTTCTCTTGTAAAAGTCAATGTCTATTTGTAGTATGTACCTTGTCCTTTGACCAAATTTGGTTACATTGTAATTGCACACTCAAAGTATATTATCATTCAATTCCATTTAAAACAATCTGCACAAAATTACAGGTACATGAACCAGTTTACCAACCGAACATTGAATTGCATTTACTCTATCCTTGACTATCTTGACTAAAAAGGTCTTTAAATTTTGTTATTCATACACACAACCTACTCAACAAACCTGTATTCACCCAAACTTCTACACAAGCTACTCAACCATGACTTCCAATCCACCAATCATTGAAATTTCCTCAGATTCTACATCATCCGAGGAGCTCAAGTCTCCCCAACCCTATTGTTGGAACTTACCTTACAATTATTCAACATCAGTAAACAAAAAGTCCAACTCTAAAGAATTTTCCTATGAACATAGTTCTTTGCCTAGCTGGGTCTCAAGTTATCATTCAACTTCTGAGGATGATCAACCTCTTTAAAAAGCTCCAAAAAAGTATACAAGGTCAGTCAACCCTCATGTTGAAACTCATTCCATTTCAATTCCAGGTTAAAGGGAACAGGTTCTAGGGCTCTGCAATGAGCACATTTGGGAAGGAATCAAAGGAAGAGGGAAAAGATGCATGTTGAAAACGAAAATCGTGTCCAATCAAGTGAAGCCGAAAACGAAAATAATGTTTCAACAACTGCTATTATTTCATTTTGGGCTTCACTTGATTGGACACGATTTTGGTTATTTCATTTGCAACTGCTATTTTCGGCGAGTTATTTCATTTGCAAACTGAAATAAAGCATGCCAGACACAACAGGGAAAGGGAAACAGAGGATGTGGTAGCTTTTGATGTTTAGTATGCATGACTTAAGCTTTTGATGATACTTTTACCAATGTACTATGAATTTACGAATGCAACTACTTTGCAATGTAATAAAGTTAAATGATAGTTTTTGTTGAAACTGCTTTTCTTCTTCTTACATTCAAACAAGAATATCACAATCTTTTGGTTCATGTTTGTGTTTGATGTGTGTTCTGTTTTTACTAGTGAAAGCAGGTTTCTCACATGGTTATACTATGGTCAAGGGACTAAACACGTTATGGGTCGCAAGTATGGTGATTAAAAGAGTTAAACCCGGTCGAGTATAGGGTCCAATTTTTCAAATTAACTCTAAACTTTATAAAGTCTTTTTTTAGCAAAAAGTGGATTTCTACAAATAAAAAAATCCTCACACGTGCAAATTTTTTAGTCCTTTTATAAACACCCCCGCTCCCAACAGCTTTGCCTTATTTCCCAATTGTAACTAATACTTAAAACCCTAAAGTATGAGTTCGCGAAATAGAGCAACAACCCGAGTAATTGATGGTAAAATTGAATACTTTTGTAGATGTGTTATTCGACTCACGGTTAAGACTTCAACAACAAGGAAAAATCCGGGCAAACGATTTGTAAAATGCTCAGTTTGTGAAGTTTATGAGTTTTTAGATGATGATCTTCCAAGTGAATACTATAAAGATTTGGTGTATGGATTCTTACAAAACACGAAATGATTGAACAAGACTGTGGAGTACCAGTAGGTTATTGATGCTCTTGCTTTGGACAAGTCAATAATGGACCAAGAGCTGAATGATATGAAAGCAAAGTTGAAGTTGTATGAGCGGTTGTTTTTCATTTTGTTAGGATCCTTTGCAGTTGTTTGTGTAGGGTTTGGGATGATAATAGGCAAATAATGTAGTGGCGTGGATTAGTTTTAGTCCATGGAATGAAATGAAGTTGTATCTTTTGTTACTAATTAATACATGTTTACTTTTGCAAATCTTGTGTTTCATATAAAGCTTGATTCGGCATCTAAGGCATTGGCATATTCTTCGTCAGGTTTAATCGGGTTAAAATGATTACAATTTCCGTTAATAGATCCTTACATTTTTTTTTGAAATAGTTTATAATCGAGTGTGTTAGGTAGTACTGATGTCAGTTTGATGGGTGTGCAGGTGGGGGGGTCAAATTGTCTTTGGGGATCCATTTCATATCTTTTATGGGGATGTGCAAAATTGGGGCGCCATGTTACTAAAAACACCCGCCAAATGTATTGGTTGCCCTATCAAGACAACCAACATTTTTTGGTCCATATCCTAAATGTGATTAACACAACCAAAAAAAAAACAACATTCCCTATGATATGCATTTTAATAACGCACATGAAACGTACAAGCAAAAACATGCGCATAAATGTTTTCTTAGCAGTCATAACTAGTAGCAAGGAAAAAATGTTTAACAAAAATATAACGAGTTATCCAAAAAGGCTATAGCAGTGCATATAATTTACTTACAATCTTGCTAAACAACCGGTTGTGCAATCTTGAATTGCGATTTTCAAATTTTCATAACAACCCTAGATTGCAACCTTCCATCCCTAAGGAACCAACTTATTGTTTCTCCAATACCTCCATAATCCCGCTGTTTGTGTAGAGCTTTAAGAAAGGTCAACATATTTCGCCTCCTCAAAGATGAAGTTCGTGATCCAAAGTAGAACTTCCTTGAGTATTTATTTTTCGACACACGTCGACCGGTCGTAGGATGCACACTTGTCCCACCATGCTCATCAAATGCTGACCCACCCACATCCTGCAGCACAACATCGTCTGCAAAACAGTCATTAGAAAGACTTGCCAGTTTGGAACCATGGTAACTGAATACATCATTTTGCCACTCATAAGGCGGCGAGCGAGACCACCCAACATCCATGGCAGGAACATCAAGACCAACGACACCAGGCATGCAATCTTCATCCGAAAAATAAAGCCCATCATCGATAGAGTCACTATGCAAAAAATCTTTATAAAGATTTCTACCTTTAAAATTAGTTCCTTTCAGTCTCGGTTCTGAAGGAGGTGTTCTTAGAGGAGGTGAACGACCTTCTTCCTCCTCCCATGCAGCCACATCAGCAACCGATTTAGTAGTAGCAACTAGCATTGCTTCTTTATGTTTTTTAAGCTTTGACAACATTTCCTCATCATAAGGATCATAAGTCAGATTTTTATAATAGAAAAATGCTAGGTTTTGAGGTGCATGGGCAACATACAAAAAGAGTAAACCATATGAATCAGCCGTGTCATACATCTTTCGCATATGACATTCAGCTTCAATCAAATTCAAGCCTTGTGCTAGAGAAGATCTTGGACAACAAAAATACAAACATCGAATATCTTGCTCAAGTTTATAGGTTAACAAGTCAAGCATTTGATCCAAGTTCATCCTTTTCGACTTGCATACCTTCAATGTCATTATTTTGCCATGTTCATACTTTAAGGCTGGACATTCTAAGAAAACACCATCATAATGAATCTCAAACACTAGATGTGTCGTAGTAATCACGTGTGACCTATACACAACGAACGGAAATTTCTTTAAAATCATATCAAGTTACCAACTAAGCATATTACTTTATAAACTAAATAATGCATACCTTTCTTTGATGTCATCCGAATCATCTTGGGGGTTTGCAGGGACTTTCTTTGGAGGAGTTTGATAAGGGTAGGCCATGATGATTCAACAAGTACTAATGTAATATTTTAAAGACAAGTGGGACTTAATTTAGTGTTAGTGTTAGTAGAATGTATATATAAGAAATGAAAGACACTTTGGTTGAATAGGAACAAGGAACAAATAGTGAATTAGTTTGTAATATTTTAAAGTAAAGTATATTATAGAGGTATTAAGATTTGTACGTATTATTAACTTGAAGTTATATGTATTAACGCAAATTTATATGTATACATGTTGGTTAACTTGACAATGTTTTAGGTCATATAATGTTGTAAACTAATTTGACAAGGTAAATTATATTGATAACTTTAAGTTTAGAATACAACAAGGACGCATAAGATGAACTAAAATAAACAACCAGTTACATAGGGTAATATCTATGTTTGTAATAAAACCGAACCATCTTTTCACGATACGCTAAGGCAACGTCAACGTGGTCATCAACATCCAACGATAGACCATGTGACAAACGATATAGAAATATACACACCCACACACCACAATCACCAAAGATACCCCCTTGCTTTGGAACTTTCTCCGCGAGCTTAAACGTAATGTTATATTCACTCGGACGCATTACATTATTATCGAAAACTTTGGAACGGTCTAGCACTAGTGGAAGTCGATCCTGTATAATAGGATAAAATGTTAGTATACATAGACAGGAAATCTTAAGGGACATTATGTAAATAATGTTATTAAAGATTATCCATTTACTAGCAATGTGGGTCCATAAACAGTTCAAATTTTTTTTTTTTTTTTTTTTTTTTTTTTTTTTTTTTGGTGATAGTTAATAGTTCATAATATTTGTTAAGCTATTAAAGGTCTATTGTTCCTTGCTTCATACGCAGTGTTGTAACATTTGATTAGTTAACAATCAGATTATTACATAAACTTGCTTCATTTCATTATAAGATGAGAAACAAGTACAGCCAGCACTAGAGGTACATTGATGATAAACAGAAAACACATAACACAAATGTCTAGAGTGACAGAAATTAAGAGCAAGCACATAGCAGGCCAGGGATGGACGACGTTCAATAGTTATTGGGCATCTTTGCCAGAAATGAGATTGTAATGATAACTTTGATTTGAGTTTGACTGATGAGTATCATCAGTGTCCTATTCTTCTCAAGGTCCTCATCTTGAATTTGAAGCAGCAAATCTAAAGACTTAGTTGCGAGACTGGACCCAACCACAGTTTGGAGCTGTTTGATCTGGTCACCCCTTTCCTTGCAACGGCGCGCGAGCTCTACCACCTCCACATGAAGTGACTTTAAGAGCTTAAAGTCACTCTCAATATTAGTTTTAAACAAATTAGTCAGCACATCCTTCGAAATGTTTAGTTGATCCATTGATATTTGAAGTGAATGCTTGTGTGTGTGTAAAGGTGAGTAGGGTTCTAAATATGATATGAAATTGCACTATTAGATGGATCATTTAATATATTATATTAAAAAGTGGGGTGACCCTTAAATTTGAATTAAGTCAATAAAGATAGTCAATTGGTGAATAGTTGGGTCTTGTTATAACGCTTGTATGCAAATTAAAACAAAAATTATTAATGCGGATTAGAGCTATTAAATGATTGTGTCCACAGAGTGTCATAAACTGCTACTTTCTTGTCCACAAATTTACAACGCAACCCAATTCAATTTGGGCAACTTGTTATCATAGCTGGGCAAAATAACCCAAATGTTATTAATGGGGATTAGACAATTGAAAAGTAAGCCAAATATTATAAAGCGGATTAGAGAAATGTAATGATCGTGGCCAGAGAGTGTCATAAACTGCTCCCTTCCTGTCCACTCATTTACAACGCAACCCAATTCAATTTGGGCAACTAGTTATCAAAGCTAGGCAAAACAAGCCAAATGTTATTAATGCGGCTTGGAGATATGTAAAGTAATATTAATGCGGATTAGAGAAATGTAATGATTGTGGACTGATAGTGTCATAAACTCCTCCCTTCCTCTCCACTAATTTGCAACTTGTTTTAAAAATTGCCCAACTAGGTTGAAACATTACCCAACTATACATATGTTGTTTACTTTAAGGTACTTGTATGTGACCTAAATATGTTATTCAAAAAAATTAATAATCGCTAATTTTCTACTCATATTGGGCAAATAGGTTGAAACATTGCCCAAATGGACATATGTTGTTTTTACTTTGAGCTACTTGTATGTGACCTAAATATGGCATTCAAAATAGGGATAATTAATCGCTAATTGTATATAGCAACAACGTACAGTTAAATGCTTTAAGTTAATGGGTAAAGCATTTGGAGGGTCAGAAAAAAATTGAATAAGGTTTGGGGGAGGATGCTTTAAGTAGGGTGATGATGCTGCTCAATTTCAAGATGGTTCTGCTGTTGAAGTTGTCGCAAAAGTTGCTAAGATTGATTCTACTGCTGAGATATTGGATGATGATGTTAGTCAGGCACATGCAATACTACAACTGGAGTCTACGAAATCATCAACACCAAAACATTGGTTGATGATGTTAGCATGGCACAAGCATCACAACCACAACCAAAAAAATATGATATTAAACAAAATAATACCAACAAACGTACCTGTAAGCACTTCCTAACACGGATATACCAGTCACGGGTGTCGTAGTCATATGTGTCGCCGCTATCATAGAATGTTACCACTCCTGAACGTATATGAAAATGGGCAAGACACCAGTGTTTGTCCGTTTCGTTTATCGGAATAAAAACCTACAATATAAAGGATTTCTGATAAATCCTTATACTAGGCGACATATCTATGTCCATAAATACTTATACTAGATTTAAACGGACAAAAGACCAGACTTTGAGTCAAAAGTGGTCATATAAAAACAGTTGAGTCATCATTAAATTTAACTGTACACAAATAAACGTAGTACCTGATCAACATCGCTCCATGGACAGGGATACCTCTGGCCATCTGCATAAAAAGATGGTGTGCTGTTTTGAAGAAGAAGCTGAAAAAAGTAACAACTAACCATCACCCAGTTTGCATTATTAGGTCTTACATGCCACATGTAGTCAACCTACAAGTCTATGTGCTGCGAATAAATATTTTAAGAAATGGTGAGAGGCAACCTTATTTATGAATTAGAGTATGCATGTATGCTCACCTGCTCAGTTAGCCAGCCTTTTCTAGCAGGGTCTAAGCAAACTAAGCATAGCTAGAAATTTCGGTCAACGGTGTAGTCTTCGCACCATGGAAATTTACACTGGTGAGTGTACCCCGGTTGACCAAGAAATACATCAATATCATCGGTAAGCCAGACATTTTCCACAGTATGGAACCATCGAGATAGATCCTACATACGTGGACCAATTTATAAGATAGAATATAAAAGAGGTAACAAAGGAAAATGTCAACTAAATTTAGTTCATGGCAATACCTCAACCCAAGGTTGAACTCTTGTCAGCAATTCAGCAATATGCGGGTTATTAACGTTACTACCGTGTTTTTTAATTCTCACTATAACCTTTTCTGCATTTTTTGATTCCGAAACAGGTTCCAAATAATTTTGCCTCTTGCTCGGTGGTAACCGTGCCACATATATTTGATAGTGTTCTGAATTCATAAACGCTTTTCTGCTATTCTTCTTCACCTCCTCCATCTTCAACATCTTATCTTCTTCCAAGCGCAACCTCTTAGCCTCTTCCAGTCTTTTCATGTTCTCTTCTGCCATCATCTTCTCTTCTTCTAACTGCAACTTCTCTTCATCTGACAACGCCAATCTCAATTCCTCTTGAATAAGATACTCCTGAAACAGGATATTGCGGTTTAGGTATGCCGCACAAATAATATTACGGTATAACGTATTCTACCTGAGCAAGTTCTTCATCAAAATCAGGCAGGGCAATCAATTTCAGGTAAATGTTGTTAAGTGAATCGCAAAATTCAGACCTCGTGTTTGGAAAATGTGATTCAATATCCAATTTCTCCTATGAAATCATGATATTTGTTGTGAAAAGTACAGAGTGGATGTGAAAGTAGATATTCATTTTTTTTAAATAAACATACCTGCAGTCCGCCAGCTCTCTCACGAGCCAGAACCTGTATGATTTGAAATTGTATTAAAAACCCGTAAACAAAGAGTGCATACTAATGATATATTAAGCTGAATAAAACGCAACCTCAATAATAATCTCAAGTTTCAATACTTGGCGATTCAGCTCAGCAACGACACGATCCTTAAGCCTCTTGGTTGTTGAACTATTAGCAGTTCTACATTGAGTGGAATTTACTTTGAACGACTCAGCGACTCGTTTGCGTGCCTTTGCCAACCTGTTGAGATAAGCATCGAAGAGGCCGAAATTGGATGTGACTGCTGCCCTGGGAACGTAGTTTTGGAAGAATTCTTGGCTATGTATCCACCATGAAGACTCGTACTCAGGTGTATTCAGTCTGAGATCAAAACATGTACTCGAGTCCTACAATTAACCAAGTGAATGGGCTAAATCATACTACTGCTTTTATATTCATTCTACTGCTGAGTATAACTATTTGATGAGTCAAAAGTGTGAAACCCCGCAGACATTCTACTGCTGGCATAAAAAGATTCTGCTGCTAGGCAAAATGTTCTGCTGTTGGTGTTATGCTGCTCTGTTTAGCAAGTATTGGTATTCTGCTGCTTGGTTTGAAAGTAAAGGGACTGTTTTGTAAATACGCGCCAATAAATCCCTAATTAGATCCGATCAAAAACTGTGTGCGACCAAAATTAAACCCAATTCAAACCCTAACACATCTTTATATCATCCGATCAAAAACCCCCAAAATTAAAACCCTAAATCAGGAGGTTCAAACAATGAAAACTACTCATGGTACTGAAATTAAGAAGCTCACGCAAAGAATTAGGCACCTTGAGGAAGTTCAAAAACCAAGGCCTTCTACATCAGTAAAGACAAAGTCCAAGAAGGTGGTTTCCAAACCAAGTTTGGGCGAGGATGCTCCCAAACAGGGGAGGAATGAAGAAGATGATGGGATGAAGGGTTCAGGGGAGGCTGAGATGGATAAGGATGAAAATGTTGCTGGTAATGCTGAAAATGAGGGAGAGAATGTGGATATGGACCTACATTCAGGTGGAGATTTTGTGGTAAAGGACAAGTTTAGAAAAGAAGTATCCTTAGACTCAGGAAAGAAGATTTTGGATACTATTGCTGAGGTTGAAGATGGTGTTGCGGTTGGTAGTGTTGAGAAAATGGCACAGGGTGATTCTGCTGCTGAAGCAGGGCATACTGCTGCTAGTGTAAACGACAGTGCTGCTCATGTAAAGGAGACTGCTGCTGGAACAGCACAAAGGATCAGCTCTCCTAAAGTCACAAGTTTGGTGGAGGATGCTCCCAAATAGGGGAGGAATGTGGACAAGGATTCAAGGGAGGCAACCAAGGAAACAGGGGAGGTTAATTAGGTAAATGTTAAAGGTGCTGTTAGGAATGAGAATGTAGAGATGGAATTTGATAGTGTAAAAACTTTTGAGCTTGAACAGATGATCAAACATGTGGACAAGGTAAAGGAGACTGCTGCTGGTATAGGAAAGGGTTCTACTGCTGGGGAAAAAGAACCTGGTTCTGAGTCAGATGAAAACACAATACCTATAGCCCAAATGATGCTGAACCTTAAAGCAAAATCAACAACACCACAACAACAAAAACAATCAACACAAACTATCCCACCACCTAAACCTACTGCTGCACAAACACAAACAAAACCAACTTACACACCTGCAATACCAAGATCACAAGTGAAGGGTGTAGTCATTAGAGAACCTATCCCAACCTTAAAACCTGTTCAACCACCTACCTACAAGGGGAAAGGAAAAGTAAAAATGATGGAAGTATCTGAAGCTTATCCTGATCAAAATGAAGTTCCATTTCACTTGTGGCCCAAATATTTGCAAGACAAGCATGATGCAGAAGTGGCTCAGAGGGTTGATGCTGAACAAAGGGCAGAATATGAAAGAGTAATGGAAAACAGGGTATGAGGAGAAAGTGCACAGGGTTGGTGGCAGAGTGCAGAGGTTTAAACACTTTCCACAGATGCTGAAGAACATGGATAGACAGGATTTAGTTAATCTCTGGGGTTTGATGAAGAATAAGTATCGAGATTCGAGACCATCTGATGATATGGACAGGGTTCTGTGGGCTGACCTGCTCATTATGTTTGAGGTATGTCGTGAAGACAATGTATGGCTAGAGCAGGGTAGACAAACAAAGGTACGTCTGTGGAGCTATTTTGAGTCATGTGATGTTCATAAACTAGTGCTAGAAAGAGGACTGCATATGTATATGTTGGTTGAGAAGGATTATCCTTTGCCTGTGTCAACATTGAAGATGATGGTTGAAGGAGATGTTAAACTCAAAGTAGAGAAGAGGAATCAAAAGGCTCTTGATCTAATCAAGAAAATTCAAAGAAAACTCTATGGGCGAGATTTTGGAAGAAGGCAGTAGAACTAAGTGTTTGGAAGCATCCTCCTGGTGTTAGTCTGTGGTTAATAGAAACTTGATGATTTTTGGAGGAAAATATCAAGTTTAGGGGAGGATTGTTGGGTTTGAAGATGCTGCTGCTTTATGTGTTATGTTGCTGCTCATGATACTTAAGGAAAAATACACCAAGTATGATTTGGCTGCTGGGTTTAATCATCCTACTGCTAGTGTATACATTCGACTAATGGATGACGAATGGTGAAACAAGCTGTGTGATTCTACTACTAGCCTACGAAGATTCTACTGCTAGCCTACGAAGATTCTACTGCTAGAGTAATCGTTCTGCTGCTTATTAGATATACAGGTATAGTTTGTTAACATAATTATGGTAAAGATACGATTTGATATTATATTGTATAGGAAGTCTTTGTAACCGACTTGTAAATCGAATCACTTCAAGGTTTCTTGTAACCCTGTTTTTATTGACCAACCGTATTAATATATTGAACTAGTTTCCGCATAGTATTTAATAGTTTGTTCAAGAACAGTTTCTATACTTATTGTCTTAGATTTCTGTCTAAGATAATTAACAAGATCGTTAGCTCAACTGGGATCAACAAAGGAAGCTGGTATTCAAGTTGATCAACAAGTGTTTATTGAGAGAATTGTTTGTGTGTTCATTGTTCTCTTTAAGATTATTCATTATATTCCGCGTAGTGATTAATATTGTTTCAATTCAAGAAAATAAAGATCCTTGCTCAACTGGGATAATAAAGATCATTGCTCAACAGGGATTCAACATTTATTTTTACGTAAAATCAAATAGAACAAGACTAACCTTTGAAAAAAGGTAGGAACGGTCACTTCTTTTAAATGGTGACTTCCTAGACCATGCAATAGCTCTTGGAATCACATTAGGGTCTTTACTCCACCAACGTTCACATCTTTCAAAAGACTCGAGTATCCAAATCTAAACAAATTGTAAAACACAAACATATCAATCAGTCCATCAAAATGTTCGGCTGCAAAATATTATTAATAAAAAGAAATACAAACCTGGAAAGCAAATACAAATCCAGAAAAACTATATGTCGGAACATACTTTGGGTTTTTCTTCAATCCTAAAAGGTGGTTATCCGTGTGCTTGTCCATTACATTATGTAGTTGGTCATATAAATGGGTCCAAATATGTTCACCCCACGAAAATGTATTCCAAGCTTCTAGATTTTCAACCAACCTCATCAATGTGTCATCAACTTGGCATGTCAATAAACGACCCATAAAGATAACCTCTAAGACTAACAAAAGAGATATCCGTATTGCGTCTTCATCACATAGCTTCCGAAACTGCTCTTCATCCTCGATGACACCAATAAGGTCTAAGTTGGTTACAATCAACCCTCGCTTGTCAGGAAATACCCTATCACGAAATTTGAGAGCACCAGAAGTGTATAACTCAAAGCTCACACTTCCAAACCGCAACCCCGTCATTAGACAAAACTCAGACGACCAAAATGCAGAGTGTGTCCATCTAGGTAATAGATAAAGGGCATATCATAATGAGAGTCGTCCACTCTTCTTTGTTTCCGTACCATATAGTCTATGAGGTGTGTTTCATGTTCAAAGTATAACAGATCCAACCATTTTCCAAAGCAGGTACTCCTAAACAAGTTCCGTCGATTTGCGTCTAATTTCTGTTTTATTAACCAAAAGTAGTTCAGTTTGCTCCTAATGATTAGTTGGGCTTCGTAGTCCTAAAAGGAAAAAATAACCTAACTCAGAAAATACAATTCATAACAAATTAAGTTTGAAGACATGTATACATACAAAGGCATAGTTAATAATCATTCAATGCCTAATTCAATGGTTGAACCTTGCCCCCTTTATTTGACTCAGGGCTGGCATATCATAAACCCCAAAGTTTCAAGTAAATTTTCAGATTTATAAGTGATGACACATTATGAACCAACATTGTACAATCCAAGTAACAGCTATCTAACATACAAATTAATACAATGCCAACCTTTGATAAACTATAACGATTAACCATAACATTGCAATTATATGTATGTAGTTCAATAACATGGCATAAAATACTTTTGGTATAAATCAGCTCAATAGAAAGACGAAATACACAAAAAATCAATAACGTTACAAAACAAATGTAATAAACATTCGTAATACGATTTACATACCATATTATACCACATTTTCGCTAATCATATAAACAATCAATGGTATTCTTGATTTTATTGGATCACTGTTCATGGAACAGTGAAGCGGTTTTCAGATGAGAATCAGGCAAAACAACAGGAGTAGATTGGATATTGAAATAATAGTGTAACAAGATAAACAAGCGCGAAAATAAACCAAGTATGTTTTTTGTGTGTGTGACAGTGAAACGCGATGGAGGGAAGAAGGTATATAGAGGAGATACTGTCTGATTTTAATTTTTTTTTTCGAATAAGGTCTGCACAAAAGTCAATGGTGTAAATAGTGTATAATATGTAAAATGACCAAAAAACCATCAGTCCAATATACGGTTGCCCAATAAATAAAAGTTGCCCAAAAAACACGACGTGACACGTGTCACCTTCTGATGTAGCAGCCGTATTCTACGAGTTGCCCTGGTCTAGTATCGGAATTTTCTGTGAGCGGGGCAGATAAGCAACCCAGCTGGGCAACTGGGGCATATTAGTAATTATCCCTATATTGGAGTCTAATATATTGTATTCGTTTCAAGTCCAATAAGTCCAATTCGTCCAATGTCCAAAACATCGATATATGTCCAATATTTGTCCAAATGTATATAATCCAACAAGCCTTTGTAACGTCCAATGTCAAGTATCAATTCCCAAGTTACCGAAACGTAGCAAAGACCACCAAAAACAAGCACGTTAGTCAAATATTTAACATCCGAAATATTATTATAGGCTAGACACAAACTTTTGTTAAAATATTTGTTATACCTTTATAACATTAAACCCAATCATACCTTATATAGGTAGTCCACTAATGACACAAACCCAAACACACTCTACATGGGCTGTTGAGCCAAAATCATACCCAACTCATCAAAGGACTCAAATCTAAACACAATACTTAGACGCAACTTTAAAGACAGTTATAACGCAACGTACCCTTGCCGCTCGTTTCTACGTAACAAGCAAACACACGCACCCTAAATCATTTCTTTTGTAACGGGACCAAAATGATACCCGACACCCTATGTGGGTTTTTCTCTTGAGACCAAAACAAACACCACCCTATACGGGTTTGACTCTCAAGAACTGAAACAACCCACGCAACCTGGAAGTCAAACATAACACGACTAAACCATCACCACTTGGTGGTGGTTCGAGATGGCTAAGACGCACCCTATACGGGTTGGTCTAGCCTTGACAAAAACTTACAACGAGTGCACCCTACGGGGGTGTCTCGTTACAAAGCCTAACCGCTCACACCTCGTGAGGTGGTTCGCACAACCAAGTCACTACCAAAGCCAAACGTCACAATACCCTTAAATTATTATAATCAAATCAAAAGCATAACATGAAAATATTAGTCACAGTATTAACCGTGACTCTTATTGAGTAATGACAACCCTAAGCGGGTTACTCAGTCCGTATCATCAACATCAATAAAACAAAAAGCACAACCACTAAACAGATAACCACAACCGGTCAACTCAACTCACTGAGCTGACTTGGCTGATTCGACTCAACTCACAGAGTTGAGTTGACTCATTCACAATAATCACTAAAAAATTAGATCCGATTATTACGTGTTATTATTTAACATTTTTTTAAGTTTTGAGTCCCACGAAACTATTTTATAAGGTTTATATGTAAATGAATCGATAAAATAAAAATAAATAAGAAGATGGAGATGGGTTACATTCGTCTACCACAATGAGGAAGAAGATGGTGAGTGGTGGTGGACGGTGGTGATGATACTGCGTGTTCTCAGCAACTCTAGACGAAACCCTAGCAAACCCTAATCCGATCTTCACTAAAAACCCACAGCTACAAAACTTGAACACCTCCTCTTGATCTACACTCGAGCGGCGACAACAACTTGTGTCACCGGAATCTTGGCCGGAAAAGATAAACGGCGCCGGAAAATTTTACGTTATAGAGAGAGAGAAAACACGGCAAGTGTGTGTGAAGAAATGAGGCAAAACCATAATTTCCTCTTTTATATAACCTCAGGGACTGAACTTGCCAAATCCCCAAACTTTGTGCCGGTGGTGTAAAATGGTCCAGGGACTAGATGTGCAATTTGATAAATCTTTTTATAATAATAGGGTGTGGGACCTATTTAGGCTAGTAAACATTTGATTTGACTCACAAAAATTACGTTGTTGCATCCAAAATGATTTTTCGAATAAAAACGAGTATACACACGACTAGTTTCACATAATTATTAAAAAAATCAATTTAAAACGTATATTAAGTTACGGTTGTGCCAATGCGCGTTGTGTGTCGGCTTTTACGTTTTGTGTGATGTCTTCTCGTTTCCAAATCAAATGAGTTTGAAAAAGTTCAAAAATGTATAATAGGTAATAATAAATAAATTTTATTATCAAAATAAGTTTGGAAAGTCATCGTTTGTCACAAATGGTTTCGAGTTTTATAAACAAGTATTGCCCTAAAATGCCGGTTGCTACATCTACCACCTCAACAACCTCAATCCTTTTCCCCTACTCTTAGGGACATTGAGGAATCCATGTGGATTGATCCCCCACAAACTCAAGAGGAGATCAATGATCAACTTGATAACCTCTATGCCTTCTCCAATATGGTGGACTCTCACCTCCATGAAGCTATGAAACTTCAAACCACCTTACTCTATTCAATTATAGCTCCACCAAATCCCAACCACCAATCAACCAATGTTTCACCACCAATCAACCAATGCTCCACCACCACCACCACCAACAAATGAACCTAGTCTACCTCCAAACTTTCCCCGCCATAATTGCTCTAATTGTGAGAGAACCACGAGGATAAGTGAAAGAACCAAGATTATGGTTCATGAACTCCAAGATGAGATGAGGTTCATCCTCACTCACATCCTTGAGCGTCTTAACGCTCTCTCCCGTCCTCCACTACAATAGAAGTTATTAGGATGGATATTAGGACTTTTTATTTAGGATTTTATTTTTCTATTTTTCTAGGATTTTTCTTTTCTAAGTTATTTTCAATTTTTGCATTCCTTTTAAATCATCATCACTATTGTCTCCATTTATGACTTTTGTCATAAAAATTTTACTAATGAATGATGTTTATTACTTTTGTGTGTTGGTTGTGTTATTATAGAAATGGTTGGTTTGGATTATTTATCGCTAACCTTTGTTTTGTAGCATTCAAAATCCACGTACTTGGCACCCCAACTAGGGTGAGTATTGACCAAGGGGAGCTAATCAAGCTTGGTCTTGCACTACATTACATTCCGCTATGCTTCTCTTCTTTTTGTTTCGAAAAAAAGGGGGGAGAATATTAAACTCAAACTAACTCACAATTGGTATTTTTATACAACTTAAAATATAAATGTTGCATAAAACAAGTTTAATCTATATTTTTAAAATTTTGCACTTTATTTATCTCATTGCTTAAAAATAAACTTTATGTTTTGTCCTCAACAAAAAAGAAGGAGATTGTTAATACAAATATCGTCTAAAAAAACGTTATTTATATTTTACGATCTTTGCTATATTTTGTTAACGACAATTATAGACTTTATTTTAGCAAAACATTAATATAGTTAAGTCTTTTACATATATAGTCACAAGTCTTTCTTAAACACAAATTAAACATTACTTAGCTAGTATATACCTTTTACAAGTATACTTTTATAAACATGATAATCTAAAATGAAAATGCATTTTTACATCATTCCATGCATCATCCTATTCTAAGATTGCATAGCTCTTTAGGATCTTTGGAAATATATGGTGAATATCTTGTTTAGATTATCACTCTAGAATCCTTGAAAAATATGGTGTATATTTTGGTTAGATTTAATAAAAGATTGTGAAGATTTTTTATCAAGTACCCGTGGAACCAAAAAGTTACACGGACGGAACCCTCATTTTGGTTCCGTCCCATCTGTGGTTTGCTGAGCCTTTGTGCCTATAAATAGCAAGCCACTCCATGCTGTTTAATCATCACTCACATACATAAAACAACATACATTCTCTCATTTATCATTCTCTATATCTAACTCATTCTTATTTCATTTTAGTGAACTTCTTTGTAGCAAGAAGATCAAAGCATTACAAGCTTCAACAAAACGTTGCAAGGCTTGTTAGTTTGTCATTGTGTGAATTATATTTATTTATACATCATTGTTTGTATCAAACCATCATAAACCTCTGATAGTGATCGGTTAGTATTTTAGTCCTCAAAATACATAGTGTGACGTGTGAGTCCTAAATACGGATCTTGCTTGAGCTTATTAGAAACTTTGAGAAACCAAAGAGTATGAAGAATCTACTCTTTAAAGCTTAGAAGAATATTAACATATTGATAATGTTAATGAAACAGTAAACTTATGCAATAGTATAACCAAAACGATTCAATATTTTTAGTTTAATAATACGAGTGATCTGAATATCACTAGGGTTTACAACCTTGAATCTTAACAAGACATTCGTATTAAACATCTAACCCTAGGATCTCCTTTTATAGGCACAAGGAGTCATTTACAAGATAACTATCAATATTCTAAACATGCAGAATATTCGTATCATTCTAACTATATAAGATATATACTAAATATCTTCTATACATATCATAATACACATCTTTATCGCTTGGTAGTACCTTCTTTCATCTTCCTTCATCAGTAGTACAAACTTCATACTAGCAGTACTAACTCAGTTAGTACTGTTAGTTATATTTTCAGCAGTACAAACTTCATCTTGACAAAACTAAGTGTTTTAATTCCTAACAATACTCCTCTAAACTTGTGATTTCCTCCAAAGTCATCAAGTTTCTTGAATTAAATCCTTAAGCTTGAGAGGATTCTTCCAAACTCTTTACCTTCTTCTTCCAGCCTTCATTACCATATTCCACTGAGTGTAGATCTTTTGTTGTATTTCTCTTGCCATCTTACATTCTTCTTCCACATGTAGTTTTTCATATATCATTAAAGTAGTAGTTCTCTTGCCATGCTCCAGCCCTTGTTGAGACATAGTGAACTGCACATGAACTATACAGTTTCCATTTAAACCCTTGATTTCCACTTTGAAATTTCCATATACTGTCATCAGCAACAGGTTCAAACATTCTCTTTAAGTCCACCCATAAAGCTCTCTCTTTGTTTTCCGTTGGTGTTGAAGATCTGAATCTGTCTTTCACTAAACTCCATAGTTTTTCTAGGTCTTCTCTATCAAATGCCTTGAGCATATCTTCCATGAACTGATATACCTCAATATCATTGCCTACCCTGATGATCTTCCAACTTTTTATCCTTCCAATGATAATCTAGTTTGTATGGCTTCACATTCATACCTCATCAGGAACTACATCACCATCTATTGAAGTTGTTCATCAGAAAATACAACCTTCTTCTTCTTCTACTACTTTCTTCTTCTTTGCTGTAGACACATCTTCACTAATCTTTTGTCTTTGAAGACTCAGATTCCAAGTTATTCCACTCTCTTGTAGTTCTACTTTCTCTTTGTGCCCATTGGAACAAAGTGTTGAACTTTCCTATATGCTCTGAAATATAAATCTTTAATTTCTTCATATGATTTGCCTTTCAGTTGACTCATAGTGCAATCATCTTGATTCTTCATATATTCCTTCATGTATTGCATCTTTTGTGCTTGAGTTGGAGATTTGTTCCTTCTTGCAGCACTCATCTTTTGACTCTTGTTCTTTCTGATTATTTCAAGCAAATCTTTAAAGGCATCTTCTCTTTCTGCTTCTGAATGGTTTCCCTTTGTTGTTCATATAATTGCTGAGATAGTAGTGCATCTTCCTGTTCTTGTGCTAACCTTTCAGCATCTTCAGTTGCAAGTTTTTGTTCAACCATAAACTTGGCAATCCTCTGTTCTTCTTCAAATTTAGCTTGCTCTTCAGCTTGAG
This sequence comes from Artemisia tridentata subsp. tridentata, assembly GCA_021014915.2. Lineage (NCBI taxonomy): Eukaryota > Viridiplantae > Streptophyta > Magnoliopsida > Asterales > Asteraceae > Artemisia > Artemisia tridentata. Next base: position 147,679,500 of record CP139508.1, read on the forward strand.
CCCTTTGTGCAACTTCAAATCAAAGCTAATTGAACTTGATCCTTTTCTTCTTCTTTGGTACTCAGATTCAATCATATGCTCTTTCCTTTATCTTCTTTCTTTCTTTTAACATAAACAGTACTAACCCCTGCATCAGCAGTACTAAGTTGGTAAGCAGCAATACTAACTTAAAATCTGGCACTTGTAGCTGTATCTGCAACATTTTCTCCAACTTCAAACTTCACTGGCTCTGTTTCTTGTTCTTGAAGGTTAACAGGTGTCACACCTCGCCAAGGCGGAAAGACGAGTGTAACTTCATGCATATCATCACAACACATGGTGTCTAAATATAGAATTACTACATGCACATAAATAGAGCAAAGTATAGACACAAAGTGTCGTAACGATACCCCAAAAGAAAATAACCAAAACGAATCTCCAAAAGGTATCTTCAATAGAACATAAAGTACTAGTCGAAAGACATGAAAGTATCACAATCAAAGTCAAACATATTCAAATCAAAACATAAAGATAAATCGTACTCAAATGCAACTAAGTCTCGTCTAGTCGCTTCCCTCTACCTTAGCCTTAGAATGCTCACCTGAAAATGATGCTTAAAAACGTCAACATAATGTTGGTGAGGTTCATAGGTTTAAGACACACAATATATCTCAGGCAACCAGTTCACTGTGATTATAAAACATAGCAGGACAGTAAAAATAGTTATTATACAACTAGCATGTAATCGCAACCAACTAACCAGCAAACGGGACATAAGGGACGGAACGTGCCCACGATCCAAATATCAATATCCAACATCAATTTGGGACGGAACGCGCCCACGATCCAAGTTCACAATAATGGGTAATCATTACCCTCTGATCAGACCACACAGAATAATAGTGAGTAGAGATACTACTCTCCAATTGGATAATGGGAGCATAGCAACCCTCCAAATGGACCACACAGAATCACCAGACAATAATCTCATAACATGCAGTACATGTATAATAACACTTACAAGTCCATGCATTTTACGACCACCTAATCACAGTAACTCAAAAAATATTTCAACACAAGCATCATTCGCATCCCAAGTTAAAACAAAGTAAAAATGGGACTATGAAACTCACCTCAAACTGTGCAGCTTCCAAATTATCAATCACAAATCTATACAACAAAATAAGATCACATTACACGCGACCAAGCTAAAAGCTATAGTCCATGTAACACACATACGATGGATGTCTAAGGTTCATGTAAACCACCATGGATCACCTATACTCCATACTAACCACTACCAAACACTTACACTCACTAAATCCCTTGCATACACTTTTTCAGAATACGCAGATTTTTGGGGTACATTTACCCACATGAAATCACAACAAAATAAGCTCTAAAACTCACACCAAAAATTCACCATGGTCCTTCATGAGCATACAAGCTTCTCCAAGAAGGCCATGCACTAAAAACACTTACAAGTGCTCTTTGAAAAATCAAACATAAAAACTATCCAGATTCGGACCTGAACGCACACCAAAATGTTTTGACCTAACAACCATACTTGCACAACTTATTATCAGCTAATTTTCACATGGAAGTCAAAGGGAATATAAAAATAAATTTATCCAGAAGGGCTAACCCAAATTACACTTTTAAAACCACTTTTGACCTCAATACTTTTAACCTAAATCTGTCCCGGTTTAACTGTTTTGACACATTTACTTGCAAAAATCATTAGACTGACTTCCGGACCTCGAAATCACTCGTGGCCAGACTTTTTGGAAAGCATGTTCTCTGACCTACAATTTAGACTCAAGAATCGTCAATTAACTCATTTCCATCTATTAAATATCTTCGTATCTTTACAGCCTTATGAATCTGTCCAAACCCTAACCCAATAACTAACATGTTTTATACCCTATTCTCTTCACCAATCATCATAACAATACTAATTAATGATTCCAACATGTTTTATATTAATAATTTACAGAAGTAAACATAAACCCTAATCCATCATATTCTTGTTACAAGAATTATAATAATTAATTGAACACAAGTATTGAAAATTATACCTTGATCTTGGTTTTTAGGCTTCAATAATAAAACCCTAATTTTTATTCTTGCTTCTCCCTTGGTCGACCGAAATTTACAAAAGAGAGGGTTGGGGTGTTGTGGTTTTGTATTTATACTACCATATGAACATTCTAGATAACCCTTTCTAATTGGTAACTATAATTGGACTAAAATTTGTTTCCTTCTTCCCCCTAAAACCCATATTCGGCCGCCCCTATATATATATATATATATATATATATATATATATATATATATATATATATATATATATATATTACACTTAAAACCTCATGTTTTCGTTATTTTATAAAAACCTATACCGAAACCAAACATCTTACGCGATAATTCTTCATTTTACGACAACTTGAATAACTATCATTTTTCAAAACAAAGTTTCCAAAAATAGAATTTCACACTCATTATTAATATAACTCATAAAACCGAACACCACTTAATTTACCAACGCTCACAAACTTGAACACAACTCATTTCGCAAAAAAAAACCCCGAACACAAAACCATACAAGTCATTTCCACGTCACCAAAGTGAACAAAATGAATTTATTCAAAACAACACTACTCAAGACATACCAATAGAGTCACACAAAGGGATTTAGTACCAAAGCACACATTTTTCACACATATGCCACCCGAAACACCTAAGTCACATCAAGCAAAAGTTAAATGAGACGAAACTAATAGTTAGACTAACCTATTAAAATCACGGTTGTTACATCATCCCCCACTTAGGGAAATTTCGTCCTGAGATTTAGCTACTTGTCTCACCAACCACATCAGCAAACAAATTTGGGTACTTAGACCTCATCTGATCCTCGCGCTCCCAAGTAAACTCAGGACCACGCTTCGAATTCTAACGCATTTTTACTAATGCTATCTTACCACGCTTCAAACTTTTGACCTCTCGGTCCATAATCTCAACAGGTTCTTCGACAAAATGTAGGGTCTTGACAACCTTAATCTCATCTAATGGCACATGTAGACTAGCATCCGCCAAACATTTCTTTAAATTAGATACGTGAAACGTATCATGTACACCACTTAACTCCTCAGGTAACTTCAATCGATATGCCACATGCCCAATCCTTTCCGTAATCTCAAACGGTCCTACATATCTCGGTGCTAATTTGCCTTTCTTACCGAAACGCACAACACCCTTCTAAGGGGACACTTTTAGCATCACAAGATCACCAACACTAAACTCTAAAGGCTTACGGCGATTATCCGCATAACTCTTTTGGCGATCCCTTGCTGCCTTAAGTGTTTCCTTAATCTGAAAAACCTTATCCGTAGTCTCTTGTACTAGTTCAGGACCAATTAGTTGGCTTGTCCCAACCTCTGCCTACAGAACAGGTGATCTACATTTCCTCCCATACAACATTTCAAACGGCGCGCACCTAATACTGGAATAATGGCTGTTATTATAGGAGAACTCAGCTAAAGGTAAATGAGTATCCCTGCTTCCTCCAAAATCGATAGCACATGCTCTAAGTAAATCTTCTAAAGTCTGAATCGTTCGCTCACTTTGCCCATCCGTTTGTGGATGATAAGCTGTACTCATATCCAACCGTGTATCCAAAGCCTTCTGTAGTGACTGCCAGAACCGCGAGGTAAACCTACTGTCGCGATCAGATATAATAGACACTGGCACACCATGTCTTGCCACAATCTCATTGATATAAATTCTTGCCAGCTTCTCCATCTTATAATCCTCACGAATGGCCAGAAAATGTGCAGACTTCGTCAGCCTGTCCACTATGACCCATATCGTGTCATGCCCATTACTTGTTCGAGGCAACTTGGTAATAAAATCCATTGTTATATTCTCCCATTTCCACTCAGGGATCGGCAGTTATTGTAGTAATCCAGAGGGTTTCTGATGTTCAGCCTTAACTTTCAAACAAGTCAGACACTTACTAACATACTCGGCTATTTCCCTCTTCATTCCTGGCCACCAATAAGCATCTCTAAGATCGTAATACATCTTGTCAGATCCTGGATGAATTGAGTATCTCGTTTTATGAGCCTCGTCCATGATCAACCTTCTTACATCTCCCACCATCGGAACACATATCCGATCCAAGAAATATAATCCACCATCCTCCTTTTTCTCCATTTGTTGATCCAACCCACGCAGCATCTCAGCTGTTGCGTTTTCATCCTTGAGGGCTTCCTCTTGTGCTGCCAATATCTTCCTCTTGATTCCCGATTGCAAGGTCATGCACATAGCTCGCACACGCTTAGGCTTAATCCTTTCCTTTCTACTCAACGCATCAGCCACCACATTCGCCTTTCCAGGATGATAGCAAATCTCACAATCATAATCTCTAAACAATTCAATCCATCTTTTATGTTGCATATTCAGCTCCTTCTGACTGAAGATATGCTGAAGATTCTTATGATCCGTAAAAACAACACTCTTTGTGCCATACAGATAATGTCTCCAATTCTTGAGGGCGAGCACTACCGCACCAAGCTCTAAATCATGAGTGGTGTAATTCATCTCATGAATCTTAAGTTGTCGGGATGCATAGGTTATCACTTTCCCTCTCAGCATTAGTACACATCCAAAACCTTGTTTCGACGCATCACAATACACCACAAAGTCATCTGGTCCATCTGGGAGCGCCAGAATAGGTGCATTGCACAAATTATCCTTTAATGTTTGAAAAGCCATCTCTTTCTCCTCTCCCCAGACATACTTCTTATTCTTCTAGGTCAACAATGTGAGGGGTTTGGCAATCTTTGAAATTTTTTTGATAAATCATCTGTAATACCCTGCCAATCCTAAAAAGGAGCGTATCTCTGACGGCGTCTTAGGAGCCTTCCAATTCTTGACCGCTTCGACCTTTCCAGGGTCTACACGTATACCTTCGCTATAAACCACATGACCAAGAAAAATGTACCTCTCTAAGCCAAAACTCGCATTTTGAAAACTTAGCGTACAACTTCTCCTTCTCCAGCAATTTAAGGACCAACTTCAAATGCTCTCCATGCTCCTTCCCAGTCTTAGAGTAGACTAATATATCATCGATGAACACTATCACAAATTTATCCAAATAAGGCTTACAAATGCGATTCATTAGATCCATGAATACCGCAGGTGCATTTGTCAACCCAAATGGCATAACCGTAAACTCAAAGTGTCCATAACGAGTCCTAAAAGCAGTCTTCGGAATATCCTTCTCATACACTCTTAACTGATGATAACCAGAATGTAGATCTATCTTCGAAAAGAATCGAGAACCTTGCAGCTGGTCAAGGAGATCATCAATTCTAGGAAGAGGATACCGATTCTTAACAGTTAACTTGTTCAATTCCTGATAGTCGATACTCATCTGGAACGAACCATCCTTCTTCTTAACAAACAACACAGGTGCTCCCCACGGAGAGTGACTGGGTCGGACAAACCCCTTATCCTGAAGTTCTTGCAATTGCGCGGACAACTCCTGCATCTCAAAGGGTGCTAAACGATATGGGGATTTTGCCACAGGTGCCGCTCCAGGAATCAATTCAATACGGAATTCAACTTGACGGATTGGAGGCGACCTAGACAAGTCTTCAGGAAAGACGCCAGGAAATTCACACACCACAGGAATCTCTTCTATTTTAAGTTCTTTGGATTTCGCATTCTTAAGGGATTTCAAATCATTCCCTAAGCATTCTCCTTGTATCCGAAGTATAACACCACTCTCTAAAGGAATACGAACTACCTTTTCATGGCATACAACCTCGGCTTTATGTTTAGACAACCAGTTCATCCCTATCACCACATCAAAACTCCCATGTCCAAAAGGTATCAAGTCAATCATAAACGGAATGCCCTCTAACACTATAGTACACCCACGAATAACCTTGTCAACCTCTACCTCCCTACCGCTAGCTATCTTAATCATAATACTAGACCTAAGTTCACTAGGTTCAACATTCAACAATTCAGCAAATTCAGTGGACACAAAGCAGTAATCCACGCCCATAAGCATGTCATCATTGGTCAACGTAGCATTGGCCATAAGTCCACATGTGTCGTGATACATTTATAATTATATTGGCCACCCATAATTATAGATGTATCCTTTCACATGTGTACTCGCTTCCAATACCACGCCTAACAATAATAACACCTCACAATTATAGATACACAAACTCAAAAATTAATATAATACACCCATTAATCACATATCACACACATAAAATATTCAAACTCGCTCAAGCCTTATTATTAATTACTTGGGTAAAATCCCAGAATTCAAAGGAATTCGCGATCCAACATAATACCAAACATCAAAAGTCAACAGAAGACATCCCAAAACATAACACTAAACCAAACAGAATCGCACACGGCTCGAGCTCCACCCTAACGTTTGCCCCTCTCATTCAACTCGGATTAAATCTACTACTTGCCGTAGACTCAAGATCTGAATCCACTTCGTACTCTTCCTCTTCACTTATCCATCCATTCCGGTCTCCCTCGTTCTGTGGTAGTGGACGACTGGCAAAACCACTCCTGAGGTTCCTTTCTTCCTCCTCTATATGGTCGACAAACCCATACAGATTATGAGGCTCAGCCCAAACCTCTCCTCCATCTTCTAGGAATTTAGGACACTTTCTAGGGTACCTAATAATGTAGCCGTCTTTATAGGTCACCTTTGTCTCGTACCTTTCTATCTCCTTTTCACCCACGTTCACTAAAGTCATCTTCTCCTTAATCTTACATGGACACATGCTGGCGGGAACTAAGATCCTTTTGTTAGCTTTCAACTTTACATTGCTCTTCAGCAGCTTGTGCACTCAAACAAGCTAATTGAAACTTGCCTTTCTCTCGTTAGGTGACCAGTTCAAATTGAATTCTTCTTTACATTATTTCATATCTCCAACATAACGTACTAAAACCCTCATCAAGCTAGTAACAAGTTGGTAAAGAGACCATACTAATTCAAACTGGCAACTTATAGGGTACTCACATTTATCTTCAACCAACTTACTGCTCTGTATACTTAGTTTTTGATTACAACTGTCACACCTCGCCAAGGCGGAAATGCGAGTGTAACTTCATGATATCATCACAACACATGGTGTCTAAATAAGAATTACTACATGCACATAAATAGAGCAAAGTACAGACACAAAGTGTCGTAACGATGCCCCAAAAGAAAATAACCAAAACGAATCTCCAAAAGGTATCTTCAATAGAACATAAAGTACTAGTTGAAAGACATGAAAGTATCACAATCAAATCAAACATATTCAAATCAAAACATAAAGATAAATCGTACTCAAATGCAACTAAGTCTCGTCTAGTCGCTTCCCTCTACCTTAGCCTTAGAATGCTCACCTGAAAATGATGCTTAAAAACGTCAACATAATGTTGGTGAGGTTCATAGGTTTAAGACACACAATATATCCAGGAAACCAGTTCACTGTGATTATAAAACATAGCAGGACAGTAAAAATAGTTATTATACAACTAGCATGTAATCGCAACCAACTAACCAGCAAACGGGACATAAGGGACGGAACGTGCCCACGATCCAAATATCAATATCCAACATCAATTTGGGACAGAACGCGCCCACGATCCAAGTTCACAATAATGGGTAATCATTACCCTCTGATCAGACCACACAGAATAATAGTGAGTAGAGCTACTACTCTCCAATTGGATAATGGGAGCATAGCTACCCTCCAAATGGACCACACAGAATCACCACACAATAATCTCATAACATGCAGTACATGTATAATAACACTTACAAGTCCATGCATTTTACGACCACATAATCACAGTAACTCAAAAAATATTTCAACACAAGCATCATTCCCATCCCAAGTTAAAACAAAGTAAAAATGGGACTATGAAACTCACCTCAAACTTTGCAGCTTCCAAATTATCAATCACAAATCTATACAACAAAATAAGATCACATTAGACGCAACCAAGCTAAAAGCTATTGTCCATGTAACACACATATGATGGATGTCCAAGGTTCATGTAAACCACCATGGATCACCTGGACTCCATACTTACCACTATCAAACACTTACACTCACTAAATCCCTTGCATACACATTTTCAGAATACGCAGATTTTTGGGGTAATTTTACCCACATGAAATCATAACAAAATAAGCTCTAAAACTCACACCAAAAATTCACCATGGTCTTTCATGAGCATACAAGCTTCTCCCAGAAGGCCATGCACTAAAAACACACACAAGTGCTCTTTGAAAAATCAAACATAAAAACTATCCAGATTCGGACCTGAACGCACACCAAAATATTTTGACCTAACAACCATACTTGCACAACTTATTATCGGCTAATTTTCACGTGGAAGTCAAAAGGAATATAGAAATCAATTTCTCCAGAAGGGCTAACCCAAATTACATCTTTAAAACCACTTTTGACCTCAATACTTTTAACCTAAATCTGTCCCGGTTTAACTGTTTTGACACCTTTACTTGCAAAAATCATTAGACTGACTTCCGGACCTCGAAATCGCTCGTGGCTGAACTTTTTGGAAAGAACGTTCTCTGAAATACAATTTAGACTCAAGAATCATCAATTAAATCATCTCCATCTATTAAATATCTTCATACCTTTACAGCCTTATGAATCTGTCCAAACCCTATCTCAATAACTAACATATTTTATACCCTAATCTCTTCACCAATCATCATAACATTACTAATTAATGATTCCAACATGTTTTATATTAATAATTTACAGAAGTAAACATAAACCCTAATCCATCATATTCTTGTTACATGAATTATAATAATTAATTGCACACAAGTATTGAAAATTATACCTTGATCTTGGTTTTTAGGCTTCAATAATAAAACCCTAATTTTTATTCTTGCTTCTCCCTTGGTCGACCGAAATTTACAAAAGAGAGGGTTGGGGTGTTTTGGTTTTGTATTTATACTACCATATGAACATTCTAGATAACCCTTTCTAATTGGTAACTATAATTGGACTAAAATTTGTTTCCTTCTTCCCCCTAAAACCCATATTCGGCCGCCCCTATATAAAATTTAAAATATATATATATATATATATATATATAATATATTATATATATATATATATATATATATATATATATATATATAATTATCACTTAAAACCTCATGTTTTCGTTATTTTATAAAAACCTATACCGAAACCAAACATCTTACGCGATAATTCTTCATTTTACGACAACTTGAATAACTATCATTTTTCAAAACAAAGTTTCCAAAAATAGAATTTCACACTCATTATTAATATAACTCATAAAACCGAACACCACTTAATTTACCAACGCTCACAAACTTGAACACAACTCATTTCCGAAAAAAAAAACCCCGAACACAAAATAATACAAGTCATTTCCACTTCACCAAAGTGAACAAAATGAACTTATTCAAAACAATACTACTCAGGACACACCAATAGAGTCACACAAAGGGATTTAGTGCCAAAGCACACATTTATCACACATATGCCACCCGAAACATCTAAGTCACACCAAGCAAAAGTTAAATGAGTCGAAACTAATAGTTAGACTAACCTGCTAAAATCACGGTTGTTACAACAGGCTCAGTTTCTCGTTGAGAAACATAATGTACGAAAGAAACATTAGGGACTTGATTAATATCTTTGATTTTCCTCCCCTGTTTGGAAGAATCAGCTAAAGCATCCATGTCATCATCTGAGCTGTCTTTTGAGCTTGAAGACTCCACAATAGTGGCTCTCCTTTTGGCTTTGAGTGACCTGACTTTGTTCTGCAACTTCTTCACCTTTTCAATGAGCTTCTTGTAAGCAGTACTATACAAAAGCTTTGTCTCCTTCAAATCTTGCTCCAGTCCAGTCACCGTTGTTGTCAAGTTGGTACAAATAGCCATCAATTCTTTTAGTTTCTGGCTACCCTCATCAATTCCAGGTGTGTTACCTCCTTGGAAAGGTGAATCATGGGGCATTTCCCCCATAGTATCCAATTGGATGGGGAGTCCACCACCTGTATCAAGTCCATGAGGACTTGACACATTAGGTGTTGCCATAGGTTGGGTCTTATCAATGTTACCCCTGTCCTGCCTTGCTTCTAAGCTTGAGATAGTAGTGGTAGCCCTTCCTATTCTGTCAGAAACAGCCTCATCTGCTACTGGGGATTGAGTAGGAACTCTGGGCTGAGGAACACTAGATTCCTGTCCAGATGAACTCCTATATGGTGATGAAGTTGGTTGTGAGGCTGATTGAGATGAACTTGTGGGCGTGTGTTGGGACTCAACTGGGCTTGTTGATCCTTCACCCTGGATATTTTGAATTTTAGCCAACATTTCATCAAAAAGAGGTACTACTATCCCATTAAACCCCTTAGAAGCCATACTCATGATACTGAAAAGTTTTGAAGTAAGGCAAGGAGTTGGATAAACATTTTTATGAGATAGCAGCAAACTTTTTCTTATATTCAAAATCATTTGGATAAACCTTGGATACATTAAAAACTTATATTTGTTATCCACATTTTTCACCATACCATCAAAATTTAATTTTGAAAAGTTAAAAGTCCTGTTTGTTGCTAAACAAATGAGAGCAGTTGCAATATTGCTCCTGAATTGCTCCCATGAGGTTTTCTTTGGACTTATACAATGAAGAATGATATGAATGAAGAATCTCCATTGTGGGGCAAAATAACCTTTTTGAAAAGTAAGTAATTGAGAAGTTGTGTCATACCCCATTCTGGAAATGTGATGAAAAATTTCAGTATTTGGCAATGTAGTAATACCATCGTCATCTGCTAAATGGAGATGTCTCTTAAAAGATGACTCAGTAATAGTTATTGTTTTTCCATCAATTGTTGCTATTAACTCTTTGTCTCCATTCTTAAGTGTATTGGCGGTAACAGTCTGCCAAAACTGATTGATTTGAGATACATAGATAGTAGGATTGGCTGTAAGAGCATACCTTATACGGGTAGTGTTTAGAAAATCTACTATCTGATGAAAGTCTTTACCATCCTCTGTTTTCTCCAAGAATGCAACCTTGTGTTTATCAACAAATTCTAAATTCGCCATGAAATTGATAAAAGCTAGATTTGATTGCCGAGTTATGGTCGTTTATGAGTTAATGGAGTGTTTGGTATAGCCAATTGAAATTTAAGTAGATAATGCTTAGGGTTTCGATTTGACTGACTTAATAAATCTTTTCCTTATCGTGAAGAAATCTTATAATTAAAGAAAAGATAAGTATTTAATCAATATTAAGAAACCTGTAAGCGAAGTGCCAAAAAATATCTCAACGGCTATCTTTGAAAAACGGTTATGACCAAACAGTACAAACGGCTACCCAGCAGTACAAAGGTTAGCCTAGCAGTACTAAGTTGAAACCTAGCAGTACTAAGGTTTACCAGTGCAAATTTTGCCCAACAGTATTAACCCAAATTTGCTTAAAAACAATACTGCACCCAAACTTTTTGAAAGGATTAAGTGTAAAGGAAGACACTTAATCAAAATTTCGGTTAAATTTAACCTCTGGTTGTGTGAGAACCAATGTTTTCAGTATAAATACTGCCTGTGATTAGATAGACTCATTCAAAGAGCCTTCTTGACAGGGTTTCCAGCTCGTGGCAGGTGTTACCTCCAACACAAATGTGTTAGATTCACTTTTGCTCATTGTTCTCAATACCAGATGTCCTTAGACTAACACACTATCAAAGGATAGTGTGAAAACTTTAATAACTATTGAGCACACACTTAATATAAGTTTTCTGAACCGTTTATGGACTCTAGGTTGTTTAGACCTTGATCTAGGGTGAACATGATAAACATAATGATAATATTGGCGGAATATTCAAATGAAAGAATCAATACTATCACAACAAGGTTTTGCCAAACTTTCTCTTTGTTATTAAACTTAGCCCCAATGCTATGTGATCAAGTATAGCACAATTACACTCTAAGCAGGGATCAAAGATCCTTGAGGCTAAACAAACCTAACAACAACAGATCCCTTGTCTGATGTTCCCATACACACTCACTGTTTGATGTTTTACATTTGTAGCACACTTTGTGTTATGAGTTCTAAGCACAGTAAAACACTCTGGTGTCTTCATCGATAACACATAGTGAAACACAAAGACACACTTAACTTCTAAGCTAAGATCTCCCTTTTATAGAACAAAGGAGATCATTACAAACTTGATAAGTCTTATCTACTACTTGCTTGTGTGTGTCAGTCATTAAGATACAACATGTATCTGTGTTTACAACTTGTTGAGTGATCACATATGAAAGATATTATCTACCGTATATAATTGACTCTTATATACAAAATATCTTTTTCATCTTTATCCATTAAGAAGTAGTATGAGTCACTCAGTTATCTTCTCAGTAGTAGCTTCTTTGCACTAGCAGTACTAAATGTTGCCTTCTTTGCACAAGCAGCACTAACTGCTATCTTCTTTGCACCAGCAGTACTAACTTAAGTTAGTACTGCTCGTTATAACTTAAGCAGACTTCAACAATACACTAGCAGTAGAATAAAATACTCTAGTAGTAGAATCTTTTATGCCTAGCAGTAGAATCTACTTGGTGTATTTTGCTTATCTTTTCAGTAATCCTTATGTTTCATTCTTCTTGTTTTTTATCATTAAATCTATGAAATATATAAAACCCAACAATCTTCCCCTATTTGATAATTACAAAACAAACACATTCTTGTACGAATTTCCCAAGACGAAGTAGAGAAATTAAGATAACTAAATCTCACCATGAATGAAACAATACTGACTTCCCCTTAATTTATGCCATTCACCACAATATCGCTTCCCTTTTTGTTATCAACAAATAGAGAATATAAACAGTAAAAACTTGGTGTAGCATATAAATGGTTAACCATCTGAACATTTAAGCTTCCCCTGAAACCCATATGTTAACCATTTGAATCTCCAATTCTGTAGGCTTTATGACTGATGAAGAAAAACCAACCATTACTAACTTGATGATGAAACAGAATAAACCAACCTTGTGTCTTATGTCTTGTACTAAAACTGACTTCGAACATATACCCATGTATAGAGAGACCCCAATCTCTTGACAATAAACTCATCTCCAATGAGACACTGAGCACTACAATGTAACTCCTTTAAGTGTTTGTCAATTCGTAGTCATATGAAATATCTGAACAAACGAACAAGTTATCTTTAAACGAAATGAGAAAATTGTTTAAGATATGATAAGAACACAACCTTGAAAAATTCTACTTCATCTGCAAATAAGTAACAAATAACCTTCTTCGCCAATGAAAAATAAAAACAAGCCTTTAATCTTTTAAGAACATAACCCAACAATCTTCCTTCTGAGTGTGTGTTCTTCCTCTTTGTGTGTGTAAACAGAGAACTCTTTGAAAGAAAACCAAAAATGAATTTTTCTTCTTTCTTCAACTAAAACCTTGGAAAATCTTAGATCCAGAGCCCCCCGCTCTGATACTACTTGTTGAAAACTTTAATAAGGATTGAGCACACACTTAATATAAGATTTCTGAACCGTTTTTGGAAACTAGGTTGTTTAGACCTTGATCTAGGGTAAACAATGATAAGCTTAATGATAATATTGGCGGAATATTCAATTGAAAGAATCAATACTATCACAACAAGGTTTTGTCAAAATTTCTCTTTGTTATAAAATCAGCCCCAATACTACTTGATCAATAGTAGTACGGTTACTCTCTAACAATAACAGGGATCAAGAAAAACCATGATTACCTTGAGGCTTAACAAAACTACCCTAGGTGTTTTCCCATAAAACACCTGTACACACACACACACTCTTTTTGATGTTTTACATTTCTAACACACTTTGTGTTTTGAGTTCTAAGCACAGTAAAACACTCTGGTGTCTTCACAGATAACACATAGTGAAGCACAAGGACACACTTAACTTCTAAGCTAAGATCTCCCTTTTATAAAACAAAGGAGATCATTACAAACTTGATAAGTCTTATCTACTACTTGCTTGTGTGTGTCAGTCATTAAGATACAACATGTATCTGTGTTTACAACTTGTTGACTGATCACATATGAAAGATATTATCTACCGTATATAATTGACTCTTATACACAAAATATCTTTTTCATCTTTATCCATTAAGCAGTAGTATGAGTCACTCAGTTATCTTCTCAGCAGTAGCTTCTTTGCACTAGCAGTACTAACTGATGCCTTCTTTGCACAAGCAGTACTAACTTCTATCTTATTTGCACCAGCAGTACTAACTTAAGTTAGTACTGCTCGTTATAACTTGAGCAGACTTCAACAATACACTAGCAGTAGAATAAAATACTCTAGCAGTAGAATCTTTTATGCCTAGCAGTAGAATCTACTTGGTGTATTTTGCTTATCTTTTCAGTAATCCTTATGTTTCATTCTTCTTGTTTTTGATCATCAAATCTATGAAATATATAAAACCCAACAGATAGAATGGTATGTAGTGAGTTAGCTCAGTTACTATCTGACTAACTATGACCATCAATTCACATCCAAAATATCATAGATTGATTTCAAGAAGGAGATTTTAAAGAACCTCCCAACCCAGGTGTAAAACCTTTGTCAAGTGATCCCCAAATTCCTTCTATCATGAATCAGCTGCACCACATTGAGCAACATCAGTTCAGCAAAATAAACCACCACTTTAGCTTCTCACACAACTTTAACTCCAATCATTATCCTGCAAATGTTAGTCTAAAACCAAGAAAACATTGTCCAAAGTATTTTCTTTATAACAGTATTAATAATGACCAATTGCATTAGCAGTGCAAATTATTCTTAGCAGTACTAATTGACAAAACTATCAGTACTAATCTAATTTCAATACAAAGACACAGAGAGGTTAAACTTTAAGGATTTAGCATTCCAATACTTACAACCAAGTACTGAAACCTTCCTACATCAAAAGCTTTTGTAAGTAGATCTGCAAAATTGTTATCTGTATGAATCTTAACAACCTGAATTAGCTTTTTCTCATTGCAATCTCTTATAAAATGATGTCTAATCTCTATGTGTTTTGTTTTAGAATGTTGTACAGGATTTTTAATAATAAAATTGTACTGCTATTGTCAATGAAAATCATGGTATTCATAAAGTTATACCCATAATCCAGCAATTGATTATGAATCCAGAGTACTTTTCAACAGAAACTAGCAGCAACCACATATTCAGCTTCAGTCGTAAAATTGGCCACTACAGTCTGCTTCTTACATTGCCATGATATCAACCTGCATC
Source organism: Artemisia tridentata subsp. tridentata (assembly GCA_021014915.2). NCBI lineage: Eukaryota > Viridiplantae > Streptophyta > Magnoliopsida > Asterales > Asteraceae > Artemisia > Artemisia tridentata. Next base: position 147,694,837 of record CP139508.1, read on the forward strand.
CTAGGAACTGACAACCACCTGTTGTTGACTTCCTATCCAGACTAGCACCAGCATAATCACTATCTGAATATGCTACCAGATCAAAAGAAGACTCGCTAGGATACCAAAGACCCAATTTAGGTTGACCCTTGAGATACCTAAAGATTCTTTTCACAGCATGTAAATGTGAGGCTTTAGGGGTAACTTGGAACCTTGCACATGCACAAACTGCTAACATAATATCTGGCCTTGATGATGTAAGATACATCAATGATCCTATTATTGACCAGTAGAGATGAACATCAACATCATCACCATCTAAATCTTTGAGTAAAGGCTTGTCTGCATCCATAGGTGTGCTAGCAGGTCTAGCATCTGCATAATTGAATTTTCTCAAAATCTCAGCCACATATTTATCCTGACTGATAAATATTCCTTCTGCTTTTTTGCTTTAGTTGTAGCCCCAAGAAGATAGTAAGCTCACCCATGAAGCTCATTTGAAACTTATCATGCATAAGCTTCTCAAACTCAGTGCACATCTCCTTCCTAGTAGATCCAAAAATAATATCATCCACATAGACCTGAACAAGCAAAATATCTCCTTTTTTGATTTTTGATGAATAATGTCTGATCTATCTTGCCTCTGTGAAACCCATTCTCTAACAAATAGCTTTCCAGGGTTTCATACCAAGCTCTAGGAGCTTGATGCAAACCATAGAGAGCTTTCACCACCTTGTAGACCTTTTCAGGATGATCAGGATCTTCAAACCCTGGTGGTTGCATAACATAAACTTCTTCTTGAATAGTACCATACAAAAAGGCACTTTTTACATCCATCTGATATACTATGAATCACATGAATGAAGCATAAGCTAAAAACAGCCTTATTGCCTCAATTCTTGTCATAGGAGCAAAAACTTCTTCATAATCTATACCTTCCTCTTGAGCGTATCCTTGAGCTACAAGCCTTGCTTTATTCCTGATTACAATCCCTCTTTCATCCTTCTTATTCCTGAAGACCCACTTTGTACCAATCACCTTCATACCTTTAGGTAAATCCACAAGCACCCAAACCTTTTGTAGTTTAAACTGTAGAAGCTCCTCTTGCATAGCCTCCACCCAGCTTGAATCTTGTAGTGCTTTAAGTACATTCTTGGGTTCTTCTTGTGATAAGAAACACACAAACAGACAAGTATTTGTGTCTTCATGATTTTTCTCTTTATAGATTTCACTTAGAAAACCTAGTTCATCTGTGGATTGAACTTGTCTTCTTGTCTTTACACCAGACTGAACATCACCAGTCACAAGATCAAGTGAATGATCTTTATAAATTCTTGTGTGGGGAGTTGTAGGAGCCTGATATGTGATAGGCATGTTGTTCAAATTCACCTGTTCTTCATCATCAAAGAAATCAGAAACTGTTAGACTAGCAGTATTAATGCTTGGCCCACCAGTACTATCATCATTAGTACTGTCTTTAGGTTTCTCTAGATCATCAGCTCCTCCTTTGGCACTGACATCTTCACCATTCTTTTCAGCATCATCTGAAGGTTGTGGCTCATCAGTGCTGGCATTCTTTGAAGATGAGTCAAACAATGAACTATCTTTCCATATTGGTATCTCTAGGTAGTCTTTGCTAGACTTTGGCTCCATGCTTGACTGTCCTGCATTAGTACTATCTTCAAGACCTACAAAATCATTAGTATTTGTACCTGCAACAACTGGTACATAATTCATAGATATTGTTAGAGCATCATGGTCAAATAGCCACTTTGGACCTTCACCTACAACATTAGTCTTATTCTCCAAAAACTCAACATGCATGTTTTCTTCTACCTTCCTGGTTCTTATGTTGTATACCCTAAAAGCTTTACTATGTGTAGAGTAACCAACAAAGAAACCCTCATTTAACTTTCCATCAAACTTTCCCAAATGATCTAAGGTATTAAGGATAGTTACATGACATTCAAGTGGTCTCATGAAGCTTAGAGCATGTGTTCTACCTCTAAATTGTTCATAAGGAGTATTGTTGTGAGGTTTTACCACTAAAACCCTGTTCTGCACATAACAAGCAGTATTAACTACTTTAGCCCAAAATGAAATAGGTAGCTTAGAGTCAGCTAACATGGTCCTAGCAGCCTCTATCAGTGTCCAATTCCTCCTTTCAGCAACACCATTTTGCTGAGGAGTTCTAGCTACACTAAATTCCCTCTTAATACCTTTTTCTTCACAAAATTCATTCATAACTCTATTTTTAAACTCTGTCCCATTGTCACACCTGATGATTTTTGCTTTCTTATCAACTAGGTTTTCTATTTCTGTTATAAAGCTCTTAAGAATGTTACCGGTTTCATCCTTAGCTCCTAAAAAGAAAACCCGTGTAAACCTGCTATAATCATCAGTGACCACAAGACAGTACTTCTTATGCATTAAACTACTCACAAATGTACTACTAAACAGGTCCATATGAAGCATGAATAATGGTTGAGTAATAGAGTTTTGAGACTTGGGCTTACAAGAAGCTTTGTGTTGTTTGCCTTTAAGACAGGCAACACAAGTTTGCTCATTTTCAAAACATTTTTGAGGTAAACCTCTTACCAAACCATCTTTTACAATCTTATTAATGGTTTTAAAATCGACATGACCAAGTCTCCTATGCCAAAGCATTGATTCATCATCTGTGGCTTTTGCAACAAGACAAGTTAGACTCTCTTTAGGAACAATTTTCTTCATATCAACACTGTACATGTTGCCCTTTCTAGGAATTTTAAGTAATACATAACTTTCATCAGGTAACTTAAAATCAGGAGACAGGACAAGACATTCAGTGTCAGTAAAAAGAACTTTTTTCTTTTTGTCACACATCTGTGAGACACCAAATAGATTATACTTAAGTTCCTGCACAAAATAAACATATTCAAAATCAAGTTTACCAGTTTTAATTGTACCTTTACCGGTAAATTTACCACCTCTTGCTCCTCCCCCAAAGGCAATATATCCTCCATCAAAAGCTTTGAAATCTGAGAGGTAAGACATGTTCCCTGTCATGTGCCTAGAGCATCCACTATCAGAATATCCTTGATCTTCTTCATCATCTTGTGGATGTTCCTGCACATTAAATAAAGGAAATTAGTTTCCTTTGGGGACCCAAGCCATTATTGACTTGGATCTGCCTCGTGCATCAATGTAGTTATATTTCTTCATGATAATTGATGCACTATTGGGTTTTGTAGGTCTCTACTCCCAACATGTTGAGGCCTTAACAGCGTTACCCCTTTGTCCCCAAACAACATTCATATGCCTAGCAGTACTAACTGCTGGCCTAGCAGTATTAACTTTTTGGCCAAATTTTCTGATAGTTAATGTTGTTTTGTATTGAAAGGGCTTTTAACAGTTTGTTTCGCTGGTTTAGTATAACATGACATTGGTCTAGCACTATAAACTGTTGATTTTGGGTGAGTAGTACTAACAGGCCTAACAGTATTAAATGGTTTAAGGCCAGTTCTCATCAACACTGCTCTGGGAGCCATATTTCTTTAAGCATTAGGGTGATTGTATTTAGCAACACCATTTGTGTTCACCCTAGAATTCTCATTTACCACCCTTTCCCTTTGGTGGTAGGTACAATTAGCCTGAACATGATAAAAATCGCCACAAGTAAAACATGCTTTATTGTACATGACAAAATCACTTCCTAGTTGTTTGGACTTCAAGTTATTCCAATTTCTCTGGTTACCCTTAGGACTTTGTGACCTGTTTTGTAATCTATACATCTCTGCATATCTAACTTGCTTCCTAACTGGCTTTTCAATTTCTATTTTAGCCACATTAGGAACAATAGTTTTCTTTTCAATCTTAACTTCAGACACATTTTCCTCAATCAATGAGGTCTCACTAGCACTCTCAAAAGATTCCTTAATCTCTTTAGACTTCTCTACACTAGCACTCTCACTGGTCTTTTGTCCATATTCAAACTTAGGCTCTTGAAATTCCTCTAAACCAGTATGTGCCAAATCAATACCTGGGGGTGGATGTGCCCCATTATAAGGTGGTGCAACAGACTTATAACCTAGACCTTTCTGTTAATACAAATATCGTCCTAAAAACGTTATTTATATTTTATGATCTTTACTTAGTTTTGTTAATGACAATTACAAAGTATATCTTTTAGCAAATTATAAATACTAGCTAAAGTCTCTTTAAAACACATTTTACATTTCACAAGTTTACTTAGAATTACATTTACTAGTTTATTTCCTTAAAAGGAAACTTTATTTTTAAAATGATACAATGACATCATGGCATGCATCATACATAGATTATGTGATATCTTAGTTAGATCTTCAAGCAAGATAGTTGACTTTGGAAGATCTTGATATGACAACACAAAGATATGGAATGATTGTAGAAGATTTGGAGAGATTTGATAAATCTCTTAGCTGTCATATCGACGGAACCAATCGAGTACAAAGACGGATCCCTTTTGTGGGATCCGCCGGATCCGCCGGCTGTTCACCAGCTTGCCTATAAATAGCAAGCTGATCATTTGAACACACCATCACTCATATAGACTAACATTCATACTCATTCATTTACATATCATATAAAATTTATCATTCATTCATTTCGTTGATCTTTCCTTTTGTAGCAAAGGAGATTAAGCATCAAGGTTCAACACAGACGTGTAAAACCTTTAGCATAGTTACTGTGTCATATAGTTGTAGTTCATACATCATTATTTGTATCATTTAACTCAATGAGTGTGGTTAGTGTTTTAGTCCTCAAAACACAAAGAGTGTAGGGAGTGGTTGTACCCTTGTGAAAGAACCAAACGGGAGTGGTTGAACCCTTGTAAAAAACTCGACATCTAGCTTAGTGTCGGTAATTGTATAGGCGACGTTAGGTTGGTTCTACCTTTAAATAGAACCCGGTGTTTAGCTTAGTACCGGAAAAGAAAGTAAGCAACGTGTAAAGGTTTTCTCCACCTAGAAGAGAGTTTGTTTCTTAGTGAAGGATAACTCTCGAGTTAGAGGCTCGAGGAGTGGAGTAGGGCAAGGAAGAGAGTCCTTGTAGCCGAACCACTATAAACATCCGTGTTGTGTGGTTTGATCTTTCCTCTCTTTAATTTTCATATATATATATATATATTGTGTGAATATTTGTTTGTGCTTGTTTCCTTTGAAATAACATAAAGTAACAAAGCGAATTAATTTTAAACGGTAAAACTATTCAACCCCCCCCCCCCACCTTCTAGTTTTCCACAATTGGCATCAAGAGCTACTTTACTTAAGATTTTTAAAATATATTGTATTTTAAAACTTAAAACGATCCATGGATTTTGAAAAATTTAAAGAAGGGAAATCTATGCAAAGACCACCTCTATTTCGAACCTAATTGTTTTATTTATTGGAAAAATCGCTTTGAGACTTATGTGAAGTCAAAGGATATAGATCTATGGTATATAATTGTTGAGGGTGATTACAAGGCCATAAGTAATGATATTTCGGGTGGTCGGGATGTAGGAACTTCTCTTACTCATCACAGTGATGAGCAAAAGAAGTTGATTGCCAAAAATAATGAAGCCAAAATGATGCTTTACAATGCTTTACCGAAGAAAGAATATGAAAGAGTTTTTATGTGTAAAACGGCTAAAGATATTTCGCAATCTCTAATTATCACTCATCAAGGAAACTCACAAGTCAAAGATAAAAAAATTGATCTTCTTGTTCAACAATATGAAAAATTTGTTATCTCTGAAGATGAGACCATTGATAGTGCGTTTGCTATGTTTAATACTATTATTACATCACTTAAAACACTTGACGAATATTTTTCTAGTAAGAATTTTGTCAGAAAATTTCTAAGAGCACTCCACCCAAAGTGGAGAGCAAAAGTGACAGCTATTGAAGAATCTAATGATCTTTCAAGCATGACACTAGATGAGCTCATAGGAAATCTCAAAGTTCACGAAATGGTGATGGAAAAAGATTCAGAAATAGTTAAAGGCAAGAAGGAGAAAATGAAGTCCATTGCTTTGAAAGCTAGCGCAGAGTCAAGTGATGATGAAGAGTCTTGTTCTAGTAGCAAAGACGAAGAATATGCCATGGCCGTAATAGATTTCAAGAAATTCTTTAGGAGATGAGGAAAGTTCGTAAGACCACCTCGTGAAGAAAAGAAATCCCTCCGAAAAGACCGTTATGATAGAAAAGGCAAGTTAGAGAGGAAGTGCTATAGGTGTGGAGATTCTGGTCACTTTATAGGTGATTTTCCAAAACCTCCAAAGAACAAGTCTCAAAAAGCATTTGTTAGTAGAGCATGGAGTGATAGTGAAGGAGATGATGATGAGCATAAGAACAACGAAGTTGCCCTTATGGCACATGACACAGAAGAGGTACATTCTGACTCATACTCCTCTATAGATGATGAAACCTTAGAAGTAGAATATAACAGACTATGTGATATAACATTAAAAATCCTCAACAAAAACAAATTCTTGAAAACTAAAACAACACTTTTAGAAAATAAAGTGTATTGGCTTAAAGAAAAAGAGATACGAATGGAAAAAGGCAAAAATAGTAAAGATACATGTGTCTCTTGTCAAGAACTAAAATTAGAATTAGATGCACTAAAAACCACACAGGAAGATCTCATTAAGCAAAACTCTAAGTTTAAAAAGTTTGTTAAAAACATAAGTTGTGCAGATGAGATAATGAAGATGCAAAAACTTCCTCATGATAAAACCGGACTAGGTTTTATGAAACTAGGAACCTTAGGTGACTTTAAGAAACAAACTGTGAATGAAAAAGAAACTGTTTCAACCAAGTCAGAAGCCCATGGATCTGACGGATCCAAAGTTTTGGATCCGCCAGTTGTACCCAAGGGATCCGCGGGTACAGAAGTTGAACAGAAGGATCTTAAAATGAACCGTACTGAATTCGTTAAGGTCATTAGAAAACCTAGTACTAGTATAACTAACAACAAGCTAAAACCAGTTGTTTTTGTAGGAAGAGGTCAAGCTAGGAATGAGTATAGAGTTAAAACAACTCAACAGAGACCTCAAACTAGGTTTCCCAAACACCCCTTTCCTAAGAGTAATGTTAACTCACAACATCATTATCAAAATAATTGGAACCAAAATATGCCTAGAAACTTCCAAGGTCCCAATTACATTCCATGGAACAACTATCCTCCATTTACTTACATGAAACATGATAATGTTATGTTTAACCCAAACGGACCCTGAGATATTGGGGACCAAACGCTTTAGTCTTTCTTGAACTTAGGTATGCTTAAAAGTTGAACTAGAACCTGATGAGTGGATCAAAGATAGTGGGTGTTCAAGACATATGACGGGAAACAAAAGCCTTTTCTCAACTTACCAAGTGTACGACGGAGGTAATGTCACATTCGGTAGCAAACTTAAAAGTAAAATCATTGGAAAAGGTACGATCTCTCATGACTCTCTCTCTATTGATGATGTTGCTCATGTAGATAATTTAGGATTTAACTTGCTTAGTATAAGTCAATTATGTCGCAAAAAGTATAACGTCTTTTTCAGTGAAAAAGGAAGTAAAATACTTAAAGATGGCATAACCGTAGGAAAAGGTGTTTTAAAGAATAACGTATATGTTATGAAATTAGATAAAACACCTAAAGACAAGCTTTGTCTTACCTCTTTGGACGAAAACTCAACTCTATGGCATCGACGTTTAGGTCATGCCAATATGAGGCTAATTCAATCCTTATCATCTAAGGAACTCGTTAGGAACCTACCCAAGTTGAAATATGACCAACACTTTTGTGATGCTTGAAAAATTGGGAAACAAGTGCATAATAGCCAAAAGGCTAAAAACATGGTATCTACATCTAGGTGTCTAGAATTGTTGCTTATGGATTTATTTGGCCCGTCGGCTATACAAAGTTATGGAGGAAATTTTTACACATTAGTTATAGTAGATGATTACTCTAGATATACATGGACTAAATTTTTGAAAACCAAAAATGAGGCCTTTGATAAATTTGAAATTCTAAGCAAGAAAATTCAAAATCAAATAGGAAGTAACATAGTATCTAATAGAACTGACCATGGTCGAGAATTTGACAACGAAATCCAATTCGGAACATTTTGTGATAATAATGGAATAACACATAACTTCTCGGCTCCTCGAACTCCACAATCTAATGGTGTAGTAGAACAGAAAAATAGGACAATTCAAGAAATGAGTAGAACTATGTTAAATGAACAAAACATACCTCAAAAGTTTTGGTGTCACGCTGTAGATACATCTACATATATTCTAAATCGAGTTCTAATTAGACCATTCTTGGGAAAAACTCCATATGAGTTATATAGAGGCAAAAATCCTACTTTAGGGTATTTTAGAGTGTTTGGAAGCAAGTGCTTCATTTTAAACACAGAGGACTATCTCACCAAATTTGACCCAAAGTCGTATGAAGGTGTATTTCTAGGATATTCACAAACCAGTAAAGCATACATAGTTTTGAACAAGGAAACCTCAATAGTCGAGGAATCATTGAATGTAACATTCGATGAAAGTCCACCTCCCTCTAAGACATCACCTTTGGTAGATGATGACTTAGTTGAAAACCAAACGGTTGATAATCAGGAAAATGTTGAAAATGATAAAGAAGATGAACCAGTAAATAGAGATTTAGTCAACATCAAAGAAGCTAAAATTCATCCATTAGAAAACGTCATAGGAAAACTCAACGAAAGAACATTAAGCTCTAAATCTCAAAATGAAAGTAATTTCTTTTGTTTTGTTCCAACCATAGAACCTAAAAATGTTAATGAAGCAATAAAAGATGAATCTTGGGTCATTGCGATGCAAGAAGAATTAAATCAATTTGTTAGGAATGACGTTTGGACATTAGTTCCACAACCTAAAAATCAAACCATAATAGGTACAAAATGGGTTTTTAGAAATAAAATGGATGAAAATGGCATTGTGTCTAGAAACAAAGCTAGGTTAGTAGCCCAAGGCTATAATCAACAAGAGGGTATAGATTATGATGAGACTTTTGCACCCGTAGCTAGACTTGAGTCTATTAGAATACTACTTGCATATGCATGTGCACATGATTTTAAATTATTTCAAATGGATGTCAAAAGTGCATTTTTAAACGGATTTATAACTGAAGAAGTATATGTTGCACAACCTCCCGGCTTTGTTGATTTTGAAAAACCAAATCATGTTTACAAACTAAAGAAAGCTTTATACGGACTTAAGCAAGCACCAAAAGCTTGGTATGATCGACTTAAGACCTTCTTAGTTGACCATAAGTACACCATGAGCCTAGTAGACAACACTCTCTTTACCAAGAAAAAGGGATCACATATCATCATCGTCCAGATATATGTAGATGGCATTATATTCGGCTCAACTTGTCAAGAGTTATGCAACGATTTCTCAAAAATCATGCATGACGAGTTTGAAATGAGTATGATGGGGGAACAAAACTTTTTCTTAGGTCTCCAAATAAAACAATTAGAAGATGGGATATTCTTCAACCAATCAAAGTATATCAAAGATATGCTTAAGAAGTTTGGTCTTGAAGACTCAAAATCAATGAAAACACCCATGTCCTCCGAAACCAAACTCACAAAGGATGAAGAAAATGAATCCGTAGATAGCACTAAATATAGGGGAATGATTGGTAGTTTACTCTATCTTACGGCTAGTAGGCCGGAAATTATGTTTAGTGTTTGTCTATGTGCACGTTTTCAAGAAGATCCCAAAATATCCCATCTTGAAGCCGTTAAACGGATATTTAGTGTAAAACCCTAAAATCTGAAAACATGTAAAATGACCAAATTGCCCCTGCAAGTTTAAAAATTTATTTAAAAGATTATAAAGTACCGAATCAATCCCAAACTTCGGGTAATGGACAAGTATGATACCAAATAATTTTGAAAACTCCATTTAATATTTTTGCAAGCTACAAAATTACTAAAATACCCCTGGATTGCCGAATGGAAATTATAGTATTATTATTATGGTTTTAAGTGTAATTAAAATACATTAAGTAGAGAATTAAGGCCATTAATTATCCCCCAACAAGAATCTCGGTATTTTAGGCCCATACCCTCCCCAATGACCGGTCCAACCTAATTTAATATTAATCCCTAAATTAATTCACCTCTAAACCCTAAAAACTAAAGTGCCGCCACATCTAAAAATCCCCCACACCTCAATCCGATTTTTCTGCATCAAGAAGATAATTTTCTAGAGTTCTTCATAGTGCCAATAAGGTGGGAAAAATAGCCACAAGGTTCTAGGGTCGATCGTGTGTTCGTGGTGATTTATTTGGGTCGAATTAGTGCAACCGAGCATCAATAATCCACAACGTGTAATCCTTTGATCTATAAACTTCCTGGTAATTTTCTAGCACTCCTTTAATCACATATATCATGGGAAAAATAATGAAATCGACCCATGCATTGTTTTATGATCAAACAAAAAATAATGGATCTATAAACCCTAGAATCGAATTAAAATTATAAAACATGTATGCAATTTTTAGGAGCCTTGTATATAATTTTCGTGGGTTCCATATGCATCATATAACATGAGAAAAATTGTATCTTGATTTGTGGATGTCGAATTCATGGGTTTTGGAGTTTATGTTATAATCGGATTTTGGAAAATAAAAGGGAAAATTGTGGAAAGAAATATTGGGCCGATTGATCTAGGGTTTGTAAGGATGAAATCTGGAAATATTGATGATACAATGATGATAGAATAATGATAAAATGATTGGGGAATTATAGGGTTCGATTTTGATGAATATTGTGTAAACCGATTTAAAGATAAATAGTTAAGGGACTGTTTTGTAATTTTTAAAACTTGTGGGATATTTTTGTAATGTTTTATAGATCAGGGGGAAGATATAAAAATTATAATATAAGGGCCTTATTTGTAAATTGAGCAAAGTGTGGATTTAATTTGTAATATTAATGCCGAATTGAAAATAAATAAAATGAGGGACTAAATATGTAATTTCTGGAAAGTTGGTGCTGTTTTGAATAATAAATTATATTCAGGGGGTTATGTGTAATTTTGGTAATTTAATGGCTTAATATGCAATTATTGATAATTAAAGGTTGAAATTGTAATTTAAAGGACTAAATATGTAACTGTGATAACTAGAGGGACCTATTGTGTAAATTATGGAAATTTGAAGGAACATTCGTATAACATGCTAAAATAAGTACTCATGATGTAAAATTGGTAAATTAAGGGTTTAATATGTAATTATAGTAAATTATATAATTCGAATTTGTAATTTAAAAAGTATAAGGACCAAATGTGTAAATTACCGAAACATTGAGGGCTGTTTGTAACATAATTAAATTGAAGGTTAATCTCTGTAATTTGAAGAATAAAAAGGACTTGGTGTGTAATATGAATATTGTAAAGGTTAAATTTGTAAATTTTGTAAGTATAAGATTAATTTGTAAATTAATAAAGTAAAGGGGTGTAATCCGTAAATATTGGAAACGTGAAGACTAAATGTGTAATTCTGGAAATGAAAGTATTCAAATGGTAAATTATGAGGTTCCTAATTTAAACCTTGAACTTTGGTAAAGTTACGTTTATAACCCTGAACTATGAAAACTTGTCATATTTGACCCTGAACTTTTGTGACTTGTTTAAATGCACCCTAAAGCCATATTATGATTCAATAATAACTTAACCTAAATGAGAATATGGAAATCTTACTAATTATGGAAACTTACTTAATATGGAAACCTGCTAAAAATGGAAAGTTACTTAAAATGGAAAGGTTTGTAATTCTCTTCTACCCCTCTAGGTGTGAAGAAGGAGAGGACATGATCCTTTGCATCTTATTCTCTTGGTTGTGCTTTGCTTTGGAATAAGGTACAGATATTCTGCCCTTTTTAATAAGGTGCCTTCGACCTCTTGATTTCTGATTTGAACCTATGATATGAACCTTTGGCATTTGAACCTTTGACATTGAACCTTTGATATAAACCTTTGAGTATTTGGACTTATGACTATATGAACCTTTGCTTTGATATGAACCTTTGACCTTTGACCCCAGTTTGATACCCGAGCCAAATATGTTTCCTAGCCATGAAGGTAACATGGACGTGTCATTGATGCACCATGGCATGACTCTAGTGTGCTCGAGTGATGTTGACACCGTCCCCATTATGATATGTTATGCGTGCTTTATGATTTGTTATGGCAAATATGATTTGTTTGGGGGGCGTATGGATGCATCCTAGATATGTTCTGATATGATATGTTTTGATATGATATGATATGGTGACTGGGCGCTGGGTGCAATCCACTCCTTTCACAAAATATGGGAGCTAGCTACTCCACCTGAAGAATGAGGACACCCCTCATATTATCTGATTATCTGAGAGGTCTCCCCTCTATATGATTATGAAGATATGATATGATATGATATGTGATATGTTATGATATGGGCTCGTGGTGGATGACTGTCCTAAACCTTACTTTTATTTCCTTTCTATATCTCATTCATTATGATATGTCTGTTCATTTCCATTTGATTTTGGTTTCCGTTTATTATATATCTGTTCACTGGGCTTTTTAAGCTCAGCCGCATTTCTTTTCCTGCGGCAGGTTTTAGTAGGAAGCCAGGAGCTTGGGTTTGCTTTGGGATGAGAGATTTAGCTTATGAAGACGATACCTTAGTTTAGATTCATTTATGTATGACTACGTAGATTTGTTATTTTCCTTTGTAAATTTAAACCATTTGTAATATGTAAGTCGTATGTTATGCTTGCCTTTGATATGTCACCATTTGCGTGACACTTCTACCCTTGTCGGGTTGGGGTGTTACAATTATGGTATCAGAGCCAGGTTTACGACTTGTAGTACATCTACCCTTGGCCTGTGTAAGTTAGGACCCCTAAGTTTTCCACTGTAGGCGCTCGTAGGATAACCTTTGCAAAGTTGCGTAAGATTTTCCCCATAGGAACATAAGTCATAACCGGTGAGGAATGGGTAGTCTAGGACATCCATGTGAGTAGTATTTGCTTCCGCATCACTCTGAATCTTGCCTTTGCCTTTAGTCATGCCTCATAAGAACGTTGTCGCAGAAGACGAGGAAGTCTTACTTTCCGTCATTTGAATGATGAACGTTGTATGTTAACCAATTTCCTTTTGAAGGATTTGATGTTGATATTTGTCCAGTACGGAATTGTTATCTAAGCATGCTGATGCTAATGACTGATATTCCATACATCTCAACTCTGACAGTTAAACGATGTTCGTGTTACTATCGGTGCACATCCTACCATTCCTATGTTATAAGATTCCAATCTTTTGAACTGTTCACAATTCTAACCTCCAATTTGATATATTTGACCTTGATATATTCTAATACTCTTCCATCCCACACTTTGATGGACCATGTACCTAAATTTGATATGTGAACTATCCGTACGATTTGACAACCACATTCGCTCTGAGAATCCGTTTCCCTTTGGATATATTTGACGTTGAGGTCTCTTGACTATGGATTGGTGGTTTTTGTAAAGCTATCATGGACTGCAATATTTGAAATACGACCTTTAACAATCTGCTTCACCATATTTTGATATGATTTTCTCAATCATTTGAATCTGTTAAATTTATTGTTGCTATGAAGCACATACTCCGATCTCTTTGATTCCCAATTTTCTCCTAACGCCTGTTAGTATCCACTCTTAGAAAGCTCCGGCATTTGAAAGTTTGTTGTACGAATTTCTGGTGCTTCTGATGAACCTTTTGAGATCCGTTGGGAAGTAAAGTTTGCATTGAACTAATCTGAACTGGCGAAACCACGATACTGAAGAGGTTAAGAGATTGTAGGAACTGATGGAATATGAGTTTGTTCACTTCAGTGATCTCTTGAATGCTCCTGTTTGTTTATAAGAAGAAAGAGAGAAGTGTGCGGCGGCGCACCGACCATCGTGAATTTAACCATAATCGTTATTCCATTCCATTTCCGCATATCAATATTTGGTTTGTTCTATTTTTGAAACTCCGTAGCAGACGACCTCATTTGAGTTTGAAAGACGGGAGAAAACAACCACAAGTACATCTGAGAAGGAAGTTGACTAGTTGAGATTAAGTTCCGCGAAGTATTACAATTTGATTTGTGAAGAGAAAGATTTGTGATATGAAGTTTTTCCCTAAGAAGATTTCCTGAAATTGCTCTAGTACCCGTGTGACCACTATGAGTTTTGAATGATGTCAATTGTATTGGCTAGAAGATTCATGTTTTCGCAAGTATTCGGACAATTGTCATAGTATGACAGTATGTTTGTGCTTAGAGACGAACGAGGAACACGTTGACCATTTTAGTATGAAGTGAACCGACCCTTTGTTCTAGAAGGATGGATTTACTTGACGATCAGAGATTGTAGCAGACAACACCACCAGGTATCCGATGACTGAAGAGCTTCCACGAAAAGGACCAAGACTGAAGACCATTGTCAGAATTAGAAACCTTGTAGAAGATGTGCAGAAGAGGTTCGTGACAGGCATTACCAAGAGAGAAGCAGGTGAGCAGAAGACAGACTGAGATGAGACTCGATTATACCCCAAGCAGCACGTGGAGATTTCAGTTGGGCATCAAGACGACCAAACCGTAGAAGATGAGCTTTCAGCACATAAACCAGGAAGTCCACAGCAGTTTGAGTTGGTGAATTATGAATCATGCTAGAAGACCTGTAGGAGACACGCAACCTTGTTTCTTTAGTCATTTTAGTTGTACTAAGATGAATTGAGAGCTGAAGCAGACTCGCCAATGGAGGAATGCACGGTGATCACGTAAGAGATTCATGCTACCACACCGAAGTGTCAAGAAGAAGCGTCGAAGACTTGAGGAACCAGACTCAAGTTTATGATTTCCTTTTCACACTATGATCGTATGATTAGACAAGAGAGCGGCTACTTGGAATTTGAAAGAGTTCGAGATCATGAAGTTGAAGGGATGAAATTTTGTAGTAAACGTTTGGATTCGGAAGATTTGATTTTTGTAAAGGATGAAGATATTGAAGACGTAATTCATTTCCTCTTAGACCACTCAAGTTTCCGTTACCTTTCGATAAGATCTTGAAGAGCCTTTTCCTTATTAGAAATTCCGTTCTGTGTTCGTTACGCATTTGTTTGGATGATGGTTTCGTTATGTGAAGGATGATGAATTATGGAAGACCTAACGTTTCGACGACGAGTTCCATTTTGAGGTGTACACATTCCGTTACGCTATTTGTACGTTCAAATTCCTCCGATTTAGAATCCGTAGTGATGTTTTTTTTGGACCAACCTTAGGAGGTAGAGAGACTGATAGGTGGTTAAGATAAGTAGTTCTATTCGCGACTTGAGATAAAGTATGACCATCATGATGGTATACTCATATGATGCTGGTATTATGACGGTTCGCGAACGTGATAATACTTACGTCATATGACGTACCCTCATTGTGTTCATAGGATATTTCGAGGAGTACTTTAGGAGCCTTAGAATTTTGATTAGAGATGTGAGAATTTTTGCATTTGTAAGATTAGGTTCGTTCCACCTATACGCTTAATCTGTTTCGCCGTTATACGATTTGATACGTTCGATTCTTGTCACGCAATTGTTGACCCCGATACTTTTGACGAAAATCTTATGATCTGTTGTGAAATTTTCTGCCAGTTGATATCACCAATAATCTATGTTCTGTACGATCTCTTCTGATTTGCCTAATCGAATGCTATGGACGGCATATCCGTCACAATCTTGCGTATCCTTGTACCTCTTCTGAGAGAATATGATAACCATTCGTCATGTTGAATATGATCCTTGCAATCTGAATTCCGTATGATATGTCATTTCTGGGAACTGAAGTTACTTTTGGATCGGCAATGAAGAGTCATGAGAAACAAGTCTTTTTACATTTCCGTTCGCTGTCCGTTGTGTCTTCTGTTTCGTTTCATCACCGTTCGTAAAGATTCTTTGGAAGAACCACCCAGAGAGGGAGGCTACCTGGGAAACCGAGGAATCGATATGAGCTAGTTATCCGCATTTTGTATTCTGATCTAGTACGTCTCTATTTTGTTTTCGATCCTTTCACTTCTGATTCCTTTCAAATTTCGAGGACGAAATTTTTCTGTTAGAGGGGAAGAGTTGTAAAACCCTAAAATCTGAAAACATGTAAAATGACCAAATTGCCCCTGCAAGTTTAAAAATTTATTTAAAAGATTATAAAGTACCGAATCAATCCCAAACTTCGGGTAATGGACAAGTATGATACCAAATAATTTTGACAACTCCATTTAATATTTTTTCAAGCTACAAAATTACTAAAATACCCCTGGATTGCCGAATGGAAATTATAGTATTATTATTATGGTTTTAAGTGTAATTAAAATACATTAAGTAGAGAATTAAGGCCATTAATTATTCCCCAACAAGAATCTCGGTATTTTAGGCCCATACCCCCCCAATGACCGGTCCAACCTAATTTAATATTAATCCCTAAATTAATTCACCTCTAAACCCTAAAAACTAAAGTGCCGCCACATCTAAAAATCCCCCACACCTCAATCCAATTTTTCTGCATCAAGAAGATAATTTTCTAGAGTTCTTCATAGTGCCAAGAAGGTGGGAAAAATAGCCACAAGGTTCTAGGGTCGATCGTGTGTTCGTGGTGATTTATTTGGGTCGAATTAGTGCAACCGAGCATCAATAATCCACAACGTGTAATCCTTTGATCTATAAACTTCCTGGTAATTTTCTAGCACTCCTTTAATCACATATATCATGGGAAAAATAATGAAATCGACCCATGCATTGTTTTATGATCAAACGAAAAATAATGGATCTATAAACCCTAGAATCGAATTAAAATTATAAAACATGTATGCGATTTTTAGGAGCCTTGTATATAATTTTCGTGGGTTCCATATGCATCATATAACATGAGAAAAATTGTATCTTGATTTGTGGATGTCGAATTCATGGGTTTTGGAGTTTATGTTATAATCGGATTTTGGAAAATAAAAGGGAAAATTGTGGAAAGAAATATTGGGCCGATTGATCTAGGGTTTGTAAGGATGAAATCTGGAAATATTGATGATATAATGATGATAGAATAATGATAAAATGATTGGGGAATTATAGGGTTCGATTTTGATGAATATTGTGTAAACCGATTTAAAGATAAATAGTTAAGGGACTGTTTTGTAATTTTTAAAACTTGTGGGATATTTTTGTAATGTTTTATAGATCAGGGGGAAGATATAAAAATTATAATATAAGGGCCTTATTTGTAAATTGAGCAAAGTGTGGATTTAATTTGTAATATTAATGCCGAATTGAAAATAAATAAAATGAGGGACTAAATATGTAATTTCTGGAAAGTTGGTGCTGTTTTGAATAATAAATTATATTCAGGGGGTTATGTGTAATTTTGGTAATTTAATGGCTTAATATGCAATTATTGATAATTAAAGGTTGAAATTGTAATTTAAAGGACTAAATATGTAACTGTGATAACTAGAGGGACCTATTGTGTAAATTATGGAAATTTGAAGGAACATTCGTATAACATGCTAAAATAAGTACTCATGATGTAAAATTGGTAAATTAAGGGTTTAATATGTAATTATAGTAAATTATATAATTCGAATTTGTAATTTAAAAAGTATAAGGACCAAATGTGTAAATTACCGAAACATTGAGGGCTGTTTGTAACATAATTAAATTGAAGGTTAATCTCTGTAATTTGAAGAATAAAAAGGACTTGGTGTGTAATATGAATATTGTAAAGGTTAAATTTGTAAATTTTGTAAGTATAAGATTAATTTGTAAATTAATAAAGTAAAGGGGTGTAATCCGTAAATATTGGAAACTTGAAGACTAAATGTGTAATTCTGGAAATGAAAGTATTCAAATGGTAAATTATGAGGTTCCTAATTTAAACCTTGAACTTTGGTAAAGTTACGTTTATAACCCTGAACTATGAAAACTTGTCATATTTGACCCTGAACTTTTGTGACTTGTTTAAATGCACCCTAAAGCCATATTATGATTCAATAATAACTTAACCTAAATGAGAATATGGAAATCTTACTAATTATGGAAACTTACTAAATATGGAAACCTGCTAAAAATGGAAAGTTACTTAAAATGGAAAGGTTTGTAATTCTCTTCTACCCCTCTAGGTGTGAAGAAGGAGAGGACATGATCCTTTGCATCTTATTCTCTTGGTTGTGCTTTGCTTTGGAATAAGGTACAGATATTCTGCCATTTTTAATAAGGTGCCTTCGACCTCTTGATTTCTGATTTGAACCTATGATATGAACCTTTGGCATTTGAACCTTTGACATATGAACCTTTGATATGAACTTTGAGATTTGGACTATGACTATATGAACCTTTGCTTTGATATGAACCTTTGACCTTTGACCCCAGTTTGATACCCGAGCCAAATATGTTTCCTAGCCATGAAGGTAACATGGCCGTGTCATTGATGCACCAATGGCATGACTCTAGTGTGCTCGAGTGATGTTGCACACCGTCCCCATTATGATATGTTATGCGCGCTTTATGATTTTTTATGGCCAATATGATTTGTTTGGGGGGCGTATGGATGCATCCTAGATATGTTCTGATATGATATGTTTTGATATGATATGATATGGTGACTGGCGCTGGGTGCAATCCACTCCTTTCACAAAATATGGGAGCTAGCTACTCCACCTGAAGAATGAGGACACCCCTCATATTATCTGATTATCTGAGAGGTCTCCCCTCTATATGATTATGAAGATATGATATGATATGTGATATGTTATGATATGGGCTCGTGGTGGATGACTGTCCTAAACCTTACTTTTTTATTTCCTTTTCCTATATCTCATTCATTATGATATGTCTGTTCATTTCCATTTAATTTTGGTTTCCGTTTATTATATATCTGTTCACTGGGCTTTTTAAGCTCAGCCGCATTTCTTTTCCTGCGGCAGGTTTTAGTAGGAAGCCAGGAGCTTGGGTTTGCTTTGGGATGAGAGATTAGCTTATGAAGACGATACCTTAGTTAGAATTTACTTATGTATGACTACGTAGATTTAGTGTATTTCCTTTGTAACATTATAAACCATTTGTAATATATAAGTCGTATGTTATGCTTGCCTTTGATATGTCACCATTTGCGTGACACTTCTACCCTTGTCGGGTTGGGGTGTTACATTTAGATACATTAAAGGTACTACACATTTAGGATTATGGTATCCCAAAGGAACGGGTATAGAAACCATAGTGTATACCGATTCAGATCATGCTGGTGACTATGTTGATAGGAAAAGTACTAGCGGTATTTGTACTTTTGTAGGACATTGTCTCACTTCATGGTTCGCTAAGAAAAAAACGGCCCTTGCAATTTCAACAACCAAAGCAAAGTATGTGTCTGCAGGAAAGGCATGTCAACAAGCACTGTGGATGAAACAAGCTCTCGTAGACTATGGAATTGAACTCAATGACATCCCCATTCTTTGTAACAACAAAGGAGCAATCGACCTCAGCAAAAATACGGTCCAACACGCTAGAACCAAACACATTGAAATTCGTCATCATTTCCTACGCGACAATGTTCAGAAGGGAAACATCTCAATTGAGAAAGTTTCCTCATAGGACAACATTGCCGACATCCTCACAAAACCTCTCAAAAAAGAACCTTTCAACTACCTTAGACTTGGATTAGGATTAATGGAACATAGTGATTAGAAAAAATAGTAGCGTAAACCTTAGTTTAACCAAACTCGACACTAAACCAAAAATTGTGTTCTGATCCCGCGGATCCAAACGATAACAAAGGTGGATCCTTTGTTTTGGATCCGCCGGATCCGTCACATGCACAGGTTGTTTTATTATATAATAAACAACACCAAGTACTATTCATCACTCTCCTAAAACGTATCACCTACTGAATTCATTTCATACTTCACCACAATCATAATTTAGGCTATTTTCTTCCACAAATTTGTGCTCCAAACATCACTGTAAGCATCCTTATCATGTTTATACTCCAGATCTGCGTCTAGGATTTCTATTTCACGCACAAAATCAAAACTTGGGGAATATGCATAATTCTTGTAAAATCATGAAACATAGTTACTGAATTGCACTTCAAATCATGTTTTTCTTAGTTAGGAATTGCATCTTGTAGTACATTATCATTATTCATCAAAAACCCCATGAGAAATTTTTGCTAAAATCTTCTCACGACTAGGAAAAATGGTTTTTGAACATTGTTCATACAAATATAAAAACGTTAGTTTTTAAACATCACTTGCATAATGTCTCTTGAATGATAAAAGGAATACATAACTAATATGTATTTTTGGGTACATTCAAATGTAGCTACATTGAAGTAGGAGCGTTTGGGTTATCTCTCGTTTTATCATAAAACTTGCATAAACAAAATTTGCATGCATCTAAATGAGTCGAGATAACCGTACCTCCACATAGTCCCCATGTAGGCACACACTAGACCTATACACGTATTTTTGATAATTTCGACTAAAACTATATAATTTTTTATGTTTAGAAAAATCATGCCTCCCGCAACCAACTATGATCACAAACACACCGTAAATTACCTACCTAAACACCATAAAACCAAAGGACTTACTGATCAACAAGTTGAAATTTTCAAAGCTCTAGAAAAACACTACGTACATGAGGGTAGGTTTGTAGACCCCTCATTCTATGAAGGAACCAATCTTAGGGAACAACTAGCAGCTATTCACTTTGATTCCCTCCTAGATATCGATGAACCATTAATTCCTCAATTCATTTTAGAATTCTATGCTAGTGTCAATCTAGAGTCAAACGATCAAGATTATGTGAACATTCGCTTTAGCGTCAATGGACATCAATTTAATATCCCATTAAATCAATTTGGAGAAGTCATAGGAGTTTCAAGTCATGGAACGAGTGTCTATTCTGATAAATGGTCATTGACCATTCTTGAGTCAAATCTTGAACGAACGGCACCATATGCCACTCCCTTAACTTCAAAAGAAATCATTCGTCAGCATCTCTTCATACCTAGGAACAACCCAACGAGGTTGTATCGAGGGAAATATGTAGCTAGAGATCCATTTGCTATGGAGTTCAATGGACTAAAGCCCGAATTTAGGAAAATGGAAGAAGTTTTAAGGGCCAATGTCATGTGCATGGTAGGAAACCGCGATCACATCAATGATTGTCTTTGCCACATGATGTACAATGTGTCAACCCATCAACCTTTCAACCTTGCTTACTATATCGCCAAGAGAATGGCCGATATTCCAATTCAAGGAAAAATGGCATTGCCTTATGGAATGTTTTTGACCCGTCTCTTTAGAGCTTTTGCACCCATTCCTAGAAATGGCTTAGGATTTGTTCCCGAATATGATGAGATTGAACGCACCTTCGTTCCCTTGAGCGACTTTAGGGTAGCGGTTGACAAGGGCAAACGTCCTCGTGCTCAAACATCATCATCATCATCATCCATGAGTGACGATGATGGGTTGCCAAACTCTAGGATTCCTCCTCCGGAGTACTTGAACCAACTTCCACCAATCCCAAATGAATCAGCCGAGTATCGCAACATCAAAGTAATTGTGAAGAATTTAGGACGTTGGATGATGAAGCTTCATAAGGGCATGAAGAAATTGAAGAAGAAGTTGAGTTGAAGGAGTGTTTGGCTCTAAACATTATTAGACAATGTAGTATTAAAAATGGTTGTTTATTAACTTGTTATGATGCTACTTGAATTGTATGTGAACTAACTAAGAATTGCAGGTCGATAACACTTGATGTTATCAATTTTCAAAGTTTAAGCCTATGTTTGGCTTAACTCCTCTTAAGGTAAGTTCCCATGAACGGATTAATCTATGATTAAACATGTGTTAGTATCATCATATTTGATTGTTTTGAATTACATATTAGATGATAGATATGCTCCAGGAGAATTTTTGGGTTTTCGTCAAAATACGAAAAATATGCACATCTCTCTGTTTAGTTTTAGTACTTTTGGTCCACGGATCTGGCGGATCCCTCATTTTGGATCCGCCATGTATTAGCCTTGGCTCCGCCATTCTTCAACCTGCGGATCAGGCGAATCCCAAAATTTGGATCTGCACGCCTTGTCGATTGGATCCACAGGTATAACAGTAAACTTCTTAAAACTTTTCGACTCATCCCAATTCTTAGATTGTAGTTTCTAGTGTTCTTTAGAATAGGTTCCCTGATCATTATACATCTTAGAATGATTTAGAAACTCTAAGAAACTTAAGAACAACATTTCCCACCAAAATTTGAATTTTTAAATTTAAGGAGTGAGTTACCTTTCTAATACAAACAAGGAACCCTTTTTAGGGATCCTTCAAATCCGTGGGTACATCACATCACAGGATTTTCCACTATCTCTTTGCATTTACTACATATCTTCATCATATTACTCAGCATAAGTTCTATGGATTGACTTATGTGATGTGATTTGCGCAAATTTTTGTTCCAAATCATTAGGAACCAACATTCTCTATTGGATTTACATCAAATCCAAACACTAGTTTCTATAAACCATCTGCCTATAAATTAAGATCATAACTTAGAGCAAAACTCACTCATTAACCTTCTTCACCACATATAACATGTACATCTTAGTTCTCTTAGCTCACCATGACCAAATCAAACAACTCTTAAACCTCTAAACCTCCAAAACGAACCGCACGCATTAGTGTTAAGCCTTGTTGCTTTATAAATCTTGCAAACTCATCATCAGAGGAATCATCTCCTCTTAATATCTCATCTCCTTTTACAAGTGAGAATTTCCTCAATCTATCAACACCTACATCATCAAATGTGGTCATACAAACTCCTCCTCCAACAATCACACCCATAACAACCACACCACCACCCGCTCCATCACAGACTATCAAATCCCCATCACCCCCAAAATCACCCAAGTTGCAACCTATAGAGCTATTTAGGACTCCACCTACATCACCTCATCCATACCTTGAGGACTTGGAGGATCTCCCACCAAGATCAACCAATCCTCCACCCATGACCTTTGAAGGTCAAGAGCCTATGCTTTTTCATCCGATTTTCCCGGATATCCATGGTCCTTTATACCATGATGCACCATCATCTCAACCTCAAATACCACCTCTCTCACCCATATCAACTCTCATTGCCATAGACGAGGAAATGTGGATCAATTTGCCTCAAACCCAAGAGGAGATTAGTGAAGAGCTCAACCGTCTCTACACTCTCTCGGGTATGATAGATCACCGCCTCAATGAAGCCATAGACCTCCAAAACATCCTCATGAACTCCCTCCAAACACCACCACCAACCAATGAACAAGTACAACCACCACCACCCAACAACCAATCACCACCACCACCACCACAACCAAATGAGTCTACTCTTCCGCCCGGTTTTCCTCGCCATGATTGCAACATGTGTGAAAGAACCGCTCACATAGCTCAAAGGACAAACTTTTTGGTGCACGAGCTCCAAAATGAAATGAGGTTCATATTGAACCACATTCTTGAGCGTCTAAACGCCATCTCTCATCCTCCTCAATAGGAGATTTTAATCTCATTATATAGGATCTTTTAGATGTTGTTGTGGGACTTTTTATTTTTAGGATGTATTTTTCATTTTCATGTAACATCATATTATGTTTGTGACTTTCGTCACATAATTTTCAATGAATGAATGTGATGTTTTTATGCTTATGAGTGATCAACATATAGCATATTATCATTAGTTAGGTGACTAACATCATTATATAGCTATTTGGAATCTACATTATAGTTTGATCACTTGTACTTTAGGTACAAAATTTTGATCAGACACTACATTTTGACTTTTTAAAGTCAACTAGATTAACATTCTTATTTGGATGACCATTTCATATGCATTATGCTTCTCCATTGAAGCTATTCACAACTAACATTTCTTTTGTAGCATCTCATACCCTTCAAATGTATACGTTGGGACTCTTGTAATGGGGAGTATACATCAAGGGGGAGCATTTCATATTCTAACCATTTGTTTTGTAGGATCATGCATCATTACCTTGTTACTCCATTTAGGGGGAGCTCTTAAAGTTCTCAAAATCGCATTCCGCTACGCAACTCTTCTTTTTGTTTCGACAAAAAAGGGGAGAAAGGATTAAGTTTGCATAACTGTGAATCATCACAGTACATACACTTTTGCATAAAAATAGTTTTTAAACTCAAATAAAACAAACTTAATCTATATTTTAAAGAACTCATGCTATACTTATTCCTTTGCTCAAAAATATACTTTATGTTTTGTCATCAACAAAAAGGGGGAGATTGTTAATACAAATATCGTCCTAAAAACGTTATTTATATTTTACGATCTTTACTTAGTTTTGTTAATGACAATTACAAAGTATATCTTTTAGCAAATTATAAATACTAGCTAAAGTCTCTTTAAAACACATTTTACACTTCACAAGTCTACTTAGAATTACATTTACTAGTTTATTTCCTTAAAAGGAAACTTTATTTTTAAAATGATACAATGACATCATGGCATGCATCATATATAGATTATGTGATATCTTAGTTAGATCTTCAAGCAAGATAGTTGACTTTGGAAGATCTTGATATGACAACACAAAGATATGGAAAGATTGTAGAAGATTTGGAGAGATTTGATAAATCTCTTAGCTGTCATATTGGCGGAACCAATCGACTACAAAGACGAATCCCTTTTGTGGGATCCGCCGGATCCGCCGGCTGTTCACCAACTTGCCTATAAATAGCAAGTTGATCATTTGAACACACCATCACTCATATAGACTAACATTCATACTCATTCATTTGCATATCATCTAACATTTATCATTCATTCATTTCATTGATCTTTCCTTTTGTAGCAAAGGAGATTAAGCATCAAGGTTCAACAAAGACGTGTAAAACCTTTAGCATAGTTACTGTGTGATATAGTTGTAGTTCACACATCATTATTTGTATCATTTATCTCAGTGAGTGTGGTTAGTGTTTTAGTCCTCAAAACACAAAGAGTGTAGGGAGTGGTTGTACCATTGTGAAAGAACCAAACAGGAGTGGTTGAACCCTTGTAAAGAACTCGACATCTAGCTTAGTTTCGGTAATTGTATAGGCGAAGTTAGGTTGGTTCTACCTTGAAATAGAACCTAGTGTTTAGCTTAGTACCGGAAAAGGAAGTAAGCAACGTGTAAAGGTTTTCTCCACCTAGAAGAGAGTTTGTTTCTTAGTGAAGGATAACTCTCGAGTTAGAGGCTCGAGGAGTGAAGTAGGGCAAGGAAGAGAGTCCTTGTAGCCGAACCACTATAAACATCCGTGTTGTGTGGTTTGATCTTTCCTCTCTTTACTTTTCATATATATATTGTGTAAATATTTGTTTGTGCTTGTTTCCTTTGAAATGACATAAAGTAACAAAGCAAATTAATTTTAAACGGTAAAACTATTCAACCCCCCTTCTAGTTTTCCACACTTTCTTAAAGTTATTAGTAAGCTGACACTCTACAATCTTTTCTATGCTTTTAGTTGCTCCAGCAAATCTCTCTATATTCACTTCAATTTTGTCTTTATCAAACTTAATCTTTTCTAGTTCTCTTTTAAGCTCTTTAATTTATAAGTCTTTAAACATAACATCTCTTTTCAAGACAGTTATATCCTCAGTGAATACAGTTTCATTCTTTTTATAGAAAACAATTTGTTCTTCTAACACAGCTAAACCTATCTTATGATTTGCTAAATTCTAATTAGATTGGTTAAGCTCTATTCTTTGGTCATCATACTGCTTTTTAAGAGCTTCATAATCTTTTAAAGCTAAACAGGATTTTGAGCAAGCTTTAACTGTATGTACCTCAGAGTCAGAGAAAGCCACCAGTGCCATCTCTGTTGGTGCTTCTTCCTCAGCCATGAAGCTCCAATCAAAACCAAGTCCATCTATAGCCACCATTGCCTTTGAAGAAGGCTCTTCCACATTCACAGCTTTCCTGTTGTTCTGCTGATTCCTATACCCTTTGCTTTTGTTGTCCTGCTGCCTTGGCCTCTGCATTCCCTAGCAAAGTGTCCCAACTTATGGCAGTTGTAACACTCCACCTTTGATTTGTCAAACCCAGCTGTATCACTACCACTGATAGTGATCTTCTTCCCAGTTCTCTGGAAGAATTTCTTGGCCCTCATGCTTAGCAGTGCTAACTGCCACTTCAAGTCCATCTCTTCCAAATCATCTTCATGCACTTGTAAAAGATGTTCATGGACTAGCTGAGACCCATTGGCTTGACTGGTCAGGAAAGCATAGAAGGTATCATCACCTAAACCAGTCGTACTAGTTTGTGAACTAGCAGTACTAACTCCTGAAGCAGTATTAACATCTTCTTGACTGCAATTGCTGGGAGATGACACAAATGCCATGTTCCCAGAGCTAGAGCTTGAGCTTCCAGTCTTCCTCACCTCCTGTTCAACAATTTTGAAGTTGTTGTACAGATCATCAAAACTCATTGTATCAATGTCTGGCTTGTTTCTCCAGACCACTACATGAGTGTTCCATTCAGCAGGCAAACTTCTTAGGAATTTGAAATTAAGATCCTCCTGTGGGATCTCAACACCCAATACAGCCAGTTGGCTGACTATCTTCTGCAGCCTGTTGAAAATATGATCAAGAGACTCAGTGCTTGTAGCACTGAAATTCTCATAATTCTGCTTCAGCAAAGACTTATGTGTCTTCTTGGTGGCTTCATTACCACCAAACCTTATAGTTATGGCTTCAAATAGAGTCTTTGCATCCTTGTATTTGCTGAAAGTCAACAGTTGCTCATTAGGAATTGCCATCAGCAACATACTCCTAGCCTTGAGATCATTCTTCTTCTAAAGCTTTTCTTCTGTAGTAACAGGAATATTGTTTATTGTTTGAGTTTTGACACCATCAACAGTTGATTCAGTGATTTTAGGTGTAAAAGAGTCGCCATTCTCTATGATTTCCCATAGAGCTTAATCATGTACTTGAAAGTACTGCTCAATTCTGAGCCTCCACAGCTCATATTCATTCTGCTTGAGCATTGGCAACTTAGCTGTGGTATAAGTTTGAGTTGTCTACATGTCCATCTTCTTAAATCAAAGTTTCAGAACCAAGGCTCAGATACCACAAGTGAGTCCTGAATACGGATCTTGCTTGAGCTTGTTAGAAACTTTGAGAACACCAAAGAGTATGTGGAATCTACTCTTTAATGCTTAGAAGAATATTAACAATATTGATAATGTTAATGAAACAGTAAACTTATGCAACAGTATAACCAAAATGATTCAATATTACTAGTTCAATAATACGAGTGATCTGAATATCACTAGGGTTTACAACCTTGAATCTTAACAAGACATACGTATCAAACATCTAACCCTAGGATCTCCTTTTATAGGCACAAGGAGTCCTTTACAAGATAACTATCAATATTCTAAACATGCAGAATATTCGTATCATTCTAACTATATAAGATATATACTAAATATCTTCTATACATATCATAATACAAGTCTTTATCCCTTGGCAGTACCTTCTTTCATCTTCAGTCATCAGTAGTACAAACTTCATACTAGCAGTACTAACTCAGTTAGTACTGTTAGTTATATTTTCAGCAGTACAAACTTCATCTTGACAAAACTAAGTCTTTTAATTCCCAACATGACGGGAGTGGTTGTACTCTTGTAAAAGAACTTGACATCTAGCTTTGTGTTGGAAATATTGTGTAAGCGACATGTAAAGGTTTTCTTCGCCGGATAAAGGAGCTTGTTGACTAGGGAAGAAAACTCTCGAGTTGGATACTCAGGGAGTGGAGTAGGGCATGGAAAAAGAGTCCTTGTAGACCGAACCACTATACACACTCGTGTTGTGGTTCGATCGTTTCTATCTTTCTTGCACTTTACATATTGTTATTTTGTTTGCATATATTAAGTCATTTCACACATAAAGATAACTAAGAAAAAGAAATTAAAAACAGTAAAACTATTCAACCCCCTTCTAGTTTTCCACAAAAACCTTTGTCATCCCAAGTCTCACTCAACTCCGGGTCAGAACACTTATCTAACTCATCATCATCAAAATAATAACCCAAAATCTTTGCCAACCTCGTCACATAGTGACCTCCACAAATGTCTCTCTTTTCTTTGATCCTCGGGGCTCTCCTAGAAAGATATTCGGCTAAGATCCAAGCCGCATTGCCATTCTTAGTTTCCTCCAGCAATTTCATCACCCACAAGTCGGGTTGATTACACTTGTCTCTACTACCTTTCCTATGCAAAGTTCCCTACACTATCAATTTGTGCAAAATCTTCATCAAAGGTGTGTAAAATTAGAATGGGGGGTTGAATAGTTTTACTAATTAAAATCACTTATTAAAACTTATAGATCGACTTATGTCAATCTAGTTTTGACGTGTTGGATATTGATAGAAATAAAAGCATATAAACTAAACTAGGAGATACAGCTAGAGAGACACAGCCACAACACAAGTATTTGTAATGGTTCGTCTACAAGGACACCTTCCTTGCCCTACTCCACTCCCCAAGTCACCTACTTGATAGTTCGTTATCACTTCACAACATAAACTCCTTTCACATGGCGTAGAAGCCTTCACAACATCGCCTACACTTTATCCGATACAAAGCTAGATATCGGGTCTTTCACACAAGGTAGACCAAACCTTCGCCGCCTACACTTTATCCGGTACAAGGCTAGATACCGGGTCCTTAGCACGGTGGACCAAACCAATACACCCAATATAACTCGACTAAAGGATCCAACATCCTTTTACACCTATCGACTCAACACATCTACAACACCCTTTGAGAAGAAAGAAAGAACAAGAATCACTTATGTGATCTTGGAAGAGAAGAATCAAAGCAACCCATATCACGAGCTTGCACGTCTTCGAGATTTTGTGATCTCACCTTATGGAAGGAACCTAGAGAATCACAAAGAGAAACTACATAGAAAGATCCTTGGATCTGAGGTTAGAGAGTTTAGAGTATAGAGAGAAGTAAACTATAAAAGGGGTGAGAGATAAGAGAGAAATGGCTCACTATTTATAGGCAAAACTGCCTACTGTTCACCCGGTTCCACCGGATCCCTTCCCAGAGGGATCCGGCTAGTGTAAACCGAGGGATCCGGGTAACTGGGTAAACCAGTCCGGATTTTGGGTTACAAACCGGGTTATGGGTTATGGGTTATGATCCATGGATAGATGATGTCATGCCTGATGTCAAAGACATCTTGGGTCATGGGTCATGGACTTTGGGTTATGGGTTATGGACTTTGTGTCATGAGTCATGGGTTTTACCCATTATGGATGTCATGCAATGGGTCATGGGTTATGGGTCAAGCTCCATGGTTTATGGTTTATGGACTTGGTTTTGGGCCATGGATAGTCCAAGTGTTTACAAGCTTTTTCTTAACATGTATTTTATAAAATGTAAGTAACAAATAAAATAGTTTTGGTTTCATGTAAACTTGTTAACTAGATATGTTTAAGGTTTACTTGTTTAATGAAATGAGTTAGTAAACTATTGGCTCAAAGCATTACGTAATTTATTTATCTCGTTAAAATGATTTTACGTTTGTTATCGACAAAACATTGAAAGATCGTAAAATATAAATAAACGTTTTGAAGGTTTATTTGTATTAACAATCTCCCTCTTTTTGTTGATGACAAAACATAAAATTATTTTATGTAATAAATAAAATTCGTAAAGTTTTGAATTGTAGTTTTTACTCTTTCTCCCCTTTTTTGTCGAAACAAAAAGAGCGTCAAAAGGATACCAACGCGAATACAAGTTTTAAGAAAAGTAAGTGAAAGAAAAGGTGTAGAATAGAGAGAAGAGAGTAAGAAGATCTTAGTTGCTCCCCCTCGACGGTTGCTCCCCCTATTGAGGGCGTCAAGTAATTAGGGAGACTTAGATGTGCTCATTGCAAGTTTTTGAAATGGTTTTGCTTGGACGAAAACTCCCCCTTAATGAGGGCATCAAGTACTCCATGTGTATTTTTGAAAATCTACAAAACAAAGGTTAGAAGACAAGTATATTGTTTCCCTTTGCAGAAAATGGAGTTGCATAAAATTTGGTTAGTGTTCTGTTTGTCCGGATCCGCCGGTTCCTTTGAAAAAGGGATCCGGCTAGTACAAAGTGATGGATCCGGCTTACCTGCAGTTTGTTAGCAGCAGTGCACAATAGAAAAGATATGAAGACAAGTAATAATCACACTAATCATGCTCACATAGACAAGAAGAACATAATCAAGTAGATTTATTTAGTAAAACAAGAGAAGTGTTACACACATTGGTCAAATCTCTAAAACTAAAAAAATGATCTAAAAAGGATAAATCCTAACAAAGTCTAGGCCTAATACTAGAATAGTGAGACCACTTGTGCTTGCACTTCAAGGTTTTTCGGGTAGGTTTGGTTTGATGACATCATCAAGACGTTCAAGAAGATGGTAGAACATGAAACATAATTCATCATGTAGTTCATGTACTAAGGTTTGAGTATGTTTACAATGATCACAAGTGTCAATGTGGCTTGGTTGTTGTGATGTTGGTTTTAAGAAAGAAGGTTGTGGAAGTAAGTTTGAGGTGGAAGTACCTATGTGGAAAGGTTGTGGATGCACAACAGGTGTTGGTGGAGAAGAGCGTGTGGGAGGAAATGTA
Organism: Artemisia tridentata subsp. tridentata; assembly: GCA_021014915.2. Lineage (NCBI taxonomy): Eukaryota > Viridiplantae > Streptophyta > Magnoliopsida > Asterales > Asteraceae > Artemisia > Artemisia tridentata. Next base: position 147,725,584 of record CP139508.1, read on the forward strand.
TCATTGTTTGGTAGAGGTGGTTGAGGTGATTGTGATGGTTGACATCTTCTCATTACCTAAAATGGGCCATTTGAGGGTAGTGGAGAGGAAGGTAAGTATGTTATGGGTGGTGGTATGTTGATGTCAACATCTAGGTGATGAGATGGTGGTTGTGTTGACATTCTCTCAATGGATGAGAATGTTGGTAATGCTGGTGGATTAGAAGGTCTAGGCGGTAAGTCCTCCGATGAGTTGAAGTAGAGGTGAGGTGATGAATGAGGTGTGGTAAAAGAAAGAAGTCTTGGTTCAAGAGGAGAAGGTTTTGTTGGTTGAGTGGATATAGGAGTGTTTGGTAATGTAGGTTCACTAGTAGGTGTAGGTTCAAGGGGACTTGATTGTGGTGATGTTGTTTTGGTGGAAGCAAGTTATGGTGATGATGGTTCAAGAGATGGAAGTTGTGGTGAGATTGGTTTGTTTGAGGCTAATTGTGGTGGAGATGGTTCATTAGATGGAGAAGTTTGGATGTAGTTTGGGAGAGGTGTTCTAGTAGAGAGTGCTTTGATGGGTGAGGTTTCGGTTGAGGATATTTCATACACTATTCGTGCGGTTTTTCTTGGAGGGCTCCAAGTGAATGATCTTGCACTTGGTGCCTTAGTCATGTTTTTGGGTAGGTTTAGAGTGTGAGTTTGCAGTGGAGGATGGTTGGTTTTGGTATGGTTTGGAATCACAAACACAAGTGGCTTAAATAGTGAAGGATCAAGCAAGTGAATTAAAGCCTAAACCACTAAAATCATTTGAATTGCAATGATATGCATGCACCAAGGTCAATTACAGTGATACATTCTTCTAGTAGATATATTAAAGGCAATGTGGAGTGCTTGAGTGGATAAAGTTGAGTATTGGAAGGCTATAGGTGATAAAATTTGTTTATGTTTTCCCGGTTCCAGTGGATCCTTCCCAAAAGAGATCCGGCTAGCTTTAGCTGAGGGAACCGGCTAACAGATCAGATAAAAGGGAGAAATGATGGTCATCTAGCTATTGCAGCCCTATATTTCCTGATTTAATGAGTGTAAGATAGTGTTTTAGTAAAGGCAACTCTGAGTGTTATAAGACTAATGATGAGGGGTTGTCATAAATGATCTTTAGAGGTGAGAAAGAGGTCTAAGTAGACCATTAAGTGAATATGGATTAAGATAATCGTATCACTAAGTGTTAAATGTTTTTAGGTTTCAGGAAAAGGTGGTATGAAAAATTTAAAAATTCTTTAAAAATCATAAGAATTAAAAGATTGTTTTTAGAGTATTTTGAGTTAGAGATGGTGGAAATAAATTTGTTAAAATTTATTTAAATTATAGGTAAGTGCAAAATGATCAGAGAGAGGTAATGCAAGAAGTGGAACTGAGAAATAGTGGTTATTGTGGAAATGATAAATCAAAAACACCTAGGATGATACTTAAGTCTTTCTTAAGAGTTCAACAAGACTACTAACCTCAAAGTCAGCTCAAATATGACTAATAGGAGATGAATAACTAGTGTACTAAGGTTAGAATGGTTGAGTGTGAAGACAAGTGGTATAAAAGTATCCTCTGTATTACTGGTTCGTCCGGATCCTTTCTAAAGGGGATCCGGCCAGTTAAGTTTAAGGGAACCGGCTTCTGAGACAAATAAGTTCACAGAGGACTTGTTAGAATTTTGCTCATAAGTCGACTAAGAAATCTAACACCTCAGGCAACACTTATACATAGATATAAGTCAGATATAACAAGTAGAGCATGTAGGAAACACATATAGGTAATAAAGAGACTAAGCCTTTTATTCAAGAAATTTTAAAAGAAGTACAACAAGTATGTTTAAAGATGGATCATACTTCGTTAAAGGTTTATTCCTATCTTTTATCTAATTTTCATTATTTTGCTCATTTTCTTCATTTGTTGGATCATCAAATGGTGCATAGTTGGAAGCAGATTCTGGAATAAAGAAAGATGATATAAAGGCCTTATCTAAAGGCATCATCACTTTATTAACGAGAGAATATTGTGGCCCTTGAAAGTGTGGATGAAAGTTCATTAAGTGATTATAGAGACGAGTTAGGAACATCCCATAAGGTATAAGTTTGTTCTTATTCCCATTGAGATGTACAATTCGCTTAGCGAAGAAGTAGGCGAGATTGTATGGTTGTTGAGTTAGAAGACAGTAGATCATATGAGCACAACAAGCTGTAGTTGCTCACGATTTCCCTTAAGACTCCAAACATTTTCACGTAAGATAACCGCCATAGTTTTCAGCTCAAAGCGAATCTCAAGTGTGTCGATTATGTCCGGATGAATAAATTCAAAATGATAAGGAGTACGAATAAGATGGGTTAGTTCTTGTGGAGAAGGTATGTAAGAGCAGTATGGACTATTTTCATCACGGTAGTTAAAGAGGGATTTAAGAGACCGATCTTCGGTGTAGGCACATTGATCATATCCAGGGATTCGAAGGATGTTAGCAAATTGCTGAAGAGTTAGAACAACTGTAACACCCCTAAATTTTGAGTTAACAGCGGAAGACTAATAGGGGTATTACTGGAAGGATCATAGTCATAATCATAGAAAATGACTCAGAGGAGGCGTTTTGAAAGTTATTGTCATTCATTTAATAATTCAGATACAAAAAGGAAATTTCAATGTTGTAATATCTCACAAAAGGTGTAGTAGGTTGAAATGAATGACAGAATTTATTTAACACCAAAAACCATCAGTTTAATGCCCACTTCGTGCCTTGAATGCTCCGTTAATTACCTGAGATAAACATGCTAAAAGTCAACAAAAATTGTTGAGTGAAATCATAGTGTTTGTAATTGTAATCAGTTTAAAAACAAGTCTATAATTGCATTGAATACACAATCATATTTGAAATAGTAATATTGCAGTTCGATATATTGCCCTAAGTCTCATGACACGCAAACGTTAACAGTGTACCGTGAAACGGTGTGAACACACCAAATTAATGGTGTGAGTTATGGCCCTCGTGTAGGAGATTGCCATCTTCCTATTTCCTTCAAATAAAGTGCATTTGACTAATCCAGCTAGCAACTAAGGCTATCCATCCGACACTAGTTCAAATAGGCAGTCAGCCTCCAATAGATCTATTCACTATATTCGCATTCACTCGCAAGTGATTAATGGTTCATGATGTGAGGGGCTTTTGGAAAAAGTGGTAACTTAGGCAATACCAATCAGGTGTAGCATACAGAAAAATACTTGTGTTCTATTTTGTATCATATATCTCCCCACGTATTTGAAAGTATGTAAAAGATAAAAGTGGGACTATGAGTTCACCTTGAATGTAGTGGCAAAGGTAATGTGAAATCAAATGTAATATGGGAATGGCTCTAACACACGACCTGAATAACAGGGAAGTCTGAGATTTCGATAGTTTTGGCTTAATACGAATAATGATTGTGAAAAGTGCATCGGATAATGAATTGGTTAGTGATGAGGATGGATGATATGCTTAAAATGCTTAAAGTTCAAAAATAATATTATATATAATATTATCTTGTTTTTATGTTATTTGAATCCATAATTATCGTTTCCTCGAAAGTTGTTTGAATGATACGTTAAGTTATTCGTTAGAATTCGTTATATAAATATATATAAACGTAACGTAATTTGAATATATTGTACGAATTGTAAAAATGCCCCTTATGCATGAAAGTGTATAAAACATGTGATGGAAATATATATGAAATAAATTTACTGAATGGTCCCTGAATTTATATAAAATTTACACTTTCCACCCTAACGGTGAAACTTTTGCACCGTTAGTCCTTAGTTAGTTAATAGTTACATTTTTAGTCCAAAAGGTTCCAATATGACATTTTATGACTTCTGTTTACTGGATTATCATTTTCTACCCTTAACTTATGAAAATGAAAGTTTTGACCATAGATTATGTGAAAGTTACAATATTAACCCGATTTGTAATATGTTTTGCAATTTAAGTCCAAATTTCACAAAAATTGTATATTAAGTTTTTTGAGAGTTGTATAAGCCTTAAATAGCTGATTGGAGTTTTATAAAACTGCTTATTACCAAAAAGAGCTTATTTTGTGCTTAATAGGCTTTAACGAAATAAAATCAGACCTAATAACAAATTACAATCCGTTGGGTTTTAAAATAAATAGGGTCTGTCTTTGGGCTAATTTTAATGTCTTAAAAACATTACCAAACTGCTTATACGAACTACTTATCAAAATAGCTTACTATGAGCTTATTGGGCTTAAAAGCCCACTCAGATATATATTGAGTTTTATGCCTGTTTCGAATACGATAAGCTTTGAGGTTTAAAAAGGTCTCTTAAGAGCTTATTACAAGAGCTTATTTGAACACCTTATTAGGTGAGCTTATAGAGAATTAGTTCGAGCCATTTAATCGATAGGTTGTACATATGAAATGGGTTTTATGGAGTGTTTCTAGTCGATAAAATCAATAGGTCCAAAGTATAAAAATGACATATAAACGTATGATATGCAATATGAGTTAGAAATGAGTCTCTTTAAGCATTAAAATGGAGAAATAAATGTCGAATGAGTATATTACTTGTATTCTAGCCATCCTTTGATATAGGAGGTCATATGCATACTTGAAATAAATAACTAGAAATCATAAATAATAAAGGTAAGCTAAATATGTATCGAATGAACATATATATGATGCATGAATTATTGAAAACCATAAGAATGTATAGAAATGAGTTTGAATGCTTACTACACCAAGAAGGTGGTGAGGAAACACGTTAAAATGGACTAGGATCCGAATGTGTTGCTCGTAATTTGCTAGGATGATCACAAAGGAATCGAGAGCAAGGTTTTTGACTTGGAAATGGTTCGAACAACTAGAGAAAGGGTTCTTGATCTCTTCGAATGGACTTGGTAGGAGAAAACACTTAGAGAAATATGTGAAGTGAGTTTTTTAAGTGTGAAAGGAGAGTGTTTATGATTATCCGTATATGTATGCATGTATCTAGTCGAGTATATAGTATTTTAAAGACTCAAGTTGGGGTTCGATGCGACTGTAGCAGGGATTAGGGAATATGTATAGCTTAGCACTCGAGTATATTGGAACTTAAGAGGGGAGTTGTGTGTAGCTTCGGTCATAAGATCAAGTGGCATGTTTATTTATATTCATTCGACAAGCTAAAAGGTCCAAACAACCTTTTTAACGTGACCAAATGTGTAGGAAAGGTGTATAAGGATTTATGGAATTCATTTAAGCCAAGAACAATGTAAATCACATAGGAAAAATATAGTTTAGTCGAATTGATTAACACTTGGATGCATTGTACTCGTGTCAAGTTGGATTTACTTTGAGCCTTGTTTTATGATCAAATGTTCGAATTAGGAAGTGAGGCTTGCCAATCCTGATTATTTGAAGTATGAAGATTCGAATGGTGTAAAATGTAGCATAGGTTAAGTGTCGAAATCAAAAAATATAAAGGCTAAGTGTTTGGGTGTTAGATCGAGTGAAATAAAAGAGATATAGAAATTGAATTGGGCTTGAATAGTAACAGGCTTAGAATTTGGGCCGAGAATAGTAATAAGGATCCGTTTGGTTGTTTATTAGTATAAGTGATTGTCGTGGTCCGTGTGTGAGCTCGTTCCAAAGTATTTGTGAATCACGTATCAACGTGTTTGAATTATTATAAACAAAAATTTTAAATTTTGCTCGTAAAAATGGTTAACTGAACTATAATGGTAATTTAATACTTGATTAACCTTTACAAATCACTGGGAAATTTTACAAGTTGCTACAGTACCTACCCGTCAAACAGAATTTTGGCTCGGAATTAAAGTCTAAGGTAGTTGTTAGGGTTGTCTATGGAAATAAATGTGGGTATTTGTTGCGAATTTGGTCCTCACGTTCCCATGTATACTCTGGTCCTCGTTTAGAGTTCCAACGAACTTTGACAATGGGAATACGGTTTTGCTTTAGCTGTTTTACCTTTCTGTCCATTATTTCCACTGGTTCCTCAGTAAATATGAGTTGGTCATCAAGTCAGATTTCTTTCATTGGGATGACAAGAGTTTCATCTGATATACATTTCTTCAGGTTCAATACATGAAATGTGCTGAGTTCCTCTAGGAGCTCAAGTTTATAAGCAACTGGACCAATCCTTTCCAGGATTTTGAACAGTCCAATGTACCTTGGATTTAATTTTCCACGCTTTCCAAAGCGTACCATTCCCTTCCATGGGGAAACTTTTAACATAACCCTATCTCCAACCTGGAATTCCATGGGTTTTCGCCTCACATCGGCGTAACTCTTTTGTCTGTCACGTGCGGCTTGTAGTCGTTTCCTGATCTTAAATATCTTTTCCGTTGTCTCGTGGATCAGTTCTGGTCCTGTGAGTTGTACGTCACCCACTTCAGCCCAAAAAACAGGCGATCTGCACTTTCGACCATAAAGTGCTTCAAATGGTGTTGCTTTGATGCTGGCATGGTAGCTGTTGTTGTAGGAAAATTCAGCCAATGGCAAGTGTTTATCCCAACCTTTCCCTAAGTCAATTACACATGCCCGAAGCATGTCTTCTAAGGTTTGGATTGTTCTTTCACTTTGCCCATCGGTCTGAGGGTGATAAGCGGTGCTCATGTCTAAACGTGTACCGAGAGCTTTCTGTAGAGTCTGCCAAAATCTAGAAGTAAATAAGCTATCTCTATCTAAGATAATGGAGATTGGAACTCCATGTCAAAACACTATTTCCTTTTAGGTACAACTATGCGAGAGTGCTCATCTTGTCAGTTTCCTTGATTGGTAGGAAATGAGTGGACTTGGTGAGAAGATCAATGATGACCCAGATGGTGTCCAATCCAGTTGACGTCTTAGGTAATTTAGTGATGAAGTCCATAGTAATTCGTTCTCATTTCCACACTGGTAGTTTAGGTTGTACAAGCAATCCTGACGGCTTTTGACATTCCGCCTTGACTCTTGAACAAGTCAAACATTTCCCAACATACTCAGCGATGTCAGCTTTCATGTTTGGCCACCAATAGATCTTCTTGAGATCCTAATACATCTTGTCAGAACCCGGGTGAATGGAGTACTTGGATTTGTGGGATTCATGCATGATGAGATCACGTATACCTCCGTAGAGAGGAACCCAACTTCTTTGTTTGAAACACAGCATTCCGTCTGATCTTTTTACGAAACCATTTTCCTTTTCTGGCATACCGTAAATTCTCTCATTGGGTCTATTCTCTTCCCTAAAAGCTTCTGACTGAGCTATGAGGATCTGTGATGGCAGTGGTGAACAATGGTAATTCCCAGAGATTGGACTCTGAGAGGTTTGATCCGTTCTTTTCTGCTCAAGGCACCAGCCACAACGTTCGCTTTCCCAGGGTGATAGCGAATTTCATAATCATAGTCGTTGAGTAACTGTAACCATCGATGCTATCTCATGTTCAGCTCCTTTTGATCTAGGATGTGTTGAAGACTTTTGTGATCTGTGAAAACTGTGCACTTGGTACCGTACAAGTAATGCCTTCATATCTTAAGAGCAAAACCACTGCCCCTAATTCGAGATCATGTGTTGTGTAGTTCTCTTCGTTCTTCTTGAGCTGTCGAGAAGCATAGGCTATTACTTTACTCCTTTACATCAGTACTGCGCCTAAGCCGTGATGTGACGCATCATAATACACTACGAAGTCTACACTTCCTTCGGGTAGTGCTAGAATTGGTGCTTCGCAGAGGTTTTTTTTCAAGAATTGAAAAGCCGACTCTTGTTTTTCTTCCCAGATATACTTCTTTTTCTTCTGGGTCAATTCTGTCAGAGGTTTTACGATCTTTGAAAAATCTTCTATGAACCTTCTGTAGTAACCAGCGAGACCTAAAAATTGACGAATCTCTGTTGGGTTTGTAGGAGATGCCCAATCTTTAACCGCCTCAATCTTGGCAGGGTCTACGTAGATACCTTGACTGTTGATTACATGGCCAAGAAATTGTACCGTTGGAATCCAGAAATCACATTTGGAGAGTTTAGCGTACAATTTTTCCTCCTTGAGCAATTCTAAAATGGTTCTCAAGTGTTCAGCATGTTCTTCCTTGCTGCGGGAGTAGATTAGGATATCTTCAATGAACACAATCATGAATTTATCCAAGTATGGTTTGCATACTCGGTTCATCAATTCCATGAACACTGCGGGTGCATTGGTGAGACCAAATGGCATTACTATAAATTCGTAATGTCCGTACTGCGTTTTGAAGGTCGTTTTGGGAATGTCTTCTTCCCTGACTCTTAGCTGATGATATCCCGATCTCAGATCAATTTTCGAGTAGACACTCGATCCTTGCAACTGGTCAAACAAATCATCAATCCTGGGCAATGGATATCGATTCTTCATGGTGAGTTTGTTCAACTACCTATAATCAATACACATTTGGAACGCTCCATCTTTCTTCTTGACAAATAAGACCGGAGCTCCCCAAGGTAATGAACTTGGTCGGATGAATCCTTTATCTCATAGCTCTTTCAACTGCTCAGATAATTCTTTCATTTCAGAAGGTGCCAACCGATAAGGTGCTTTTGCGACTGGTGCTGCTCCAGGCACTAAATCAATTTGAAATTCTACTTGCCGAACTGGTGGAATACCCAGCAAATCTTCCGAAAATACTTCCAAAAAATCCTTGACAACTGGCACTTCTTCAAGTTGTTTCTCTTTTGATTCATTCTCCATCACCTGAACCAAAAACACGTGACATCCATTATTCATGTACTTCACTGTCTTGATATACAAGATGATGTTGAGTCGGGTTCTACTTTGCTCGCCACGAACAATGAGAGTTTCACCATTAAGTGGAATTTGGACGACCTTCTCATCATAGATGATTCTAGCATGGTGCTTGGATAACCAATCCATGCCAATAACGATGTCAAAGCTGCCGAGTTGAATAGGCATGAGATCAATGGGAAAAGGTTTGTCTAGTAATGTTAGGGTGAAACCTTGGATTATTGTATTGGTGCCTATGAGGTTTCCGTTAGCTATTTTGATTTCGTTTGTAGTGTCTAGTTCTACTAGGGCAATGTTAAGCAGTGAAGCAAATGAAGTAGACAAAAAGCTCTTATCAGCTCCAGAATCAAATAACATTTTAGCACTTTGTTGGTTTAGTAAGAATGTACCCGTGACGACGTCGGGGTCCTGTGGTGCATTTCCGTCACCGAGCACATATGCTCTCTCACGAGCAGCGTTGTTCTAATTTGTATTCTGTTTTGGGCATTGGTTCATGTAGTGCCCTTTCTTGCCACACCCGTGGCACACTATTGCTACCGGATGTAAATTTGCACTCGTAGCCTTGCATTCATTAGTTTTATGGCCCACTTTTTGGCATTTTCCGCAAATTGCATGACAAGGCCCAGTGTGATATAGTTTACATCGGTTGCATTGGGGTAGCGTTCTGGTATAAACTCTTTCTTCAGTGGGTGCAGCAACATAAGCTCTGGCAGTTTCCTGTCTGCGATTTTGTTGGTGATGGTGGTTGTTGCGATTTTGTTGGTAATTACGGTTACAGTTGTTGTTATTTTTGTTGTTGTTATTCTTCTTGTTGTTGTTGTGAGTGGTGGTTCCACGATCATCTAGCCTTTGCTTGTAATCATTGTTTCCGGAGGTAGAACTCCGTTTGATTTCCCATTTTAGTAATCTTTGAGCAATTGTGATGGCTTCTTCCAGAGTTGATGGTTTTGATGAGGTGACATTTCCCTCGATGCTTCGAGGCATCCCCTCGACATACTTCTCCAATGCCCTTTCAAGATCCGGCACCATGGTTGGGCACAGTGTGGACAGTTCTTGGAACCTTCTGTTGTAGGTTCTTATGTCGTTCCCTCTCACTACCAACTGGTGGAATTCCTCCTCCAGTTTCCTAATTTATGTACACGGGAAGTACTTCTTTAGCATTTTTGTTTTCAGTTCGACCCAGGTAATCTGATACGCTTCCTCCATACCCATGGTCTGGGCGGTAGCGTTCCACCACGATAATGCATCTTTTAGAAGAGTCCCCGTAGCAAAGGTGACCTTGCTGTTATCTGGACAGTTGCTTCTCATGAATACCGTTTTTGTACGCTCAAACCACTGAGCTAGTTCGGTCACTCCTTCTGAACCTTTGAATTAAGTTGGCTGGCAACTCATGAAATCTTTATAGGTACACTTGCGAGACGCATATGCCTCGCTTTCAGCTGTTGCCCTGTTGTTGCTACTCGAGCGGGCTATGGTAGCCGCTTGAGTTTCAAGAGCTGCAGCAACGCTATCGGCTACCAGTTTCTGGATAGCTGCAGGAGTCATTGCCTGTGCGGGAGTGGTACTTAATTTCCTTTCTTATGCGAGCCATAAGTCTATTAATACCACAAGAAAACACAGATTCAGAATCCACATAATGACCATGTTAGAATAAATTGAGTAATAGGGTAATTATATACAAGTCCTAACAATATTGTCACAATGTGAAATCACAACCAACTGAGAATCATAAAATCACGACATGTTTGGGTACTATCGTAAATAAATGATCAACTCTTGGTATAGGATTGCTAAGGAACAAAGTGATTCATCATCTACAAAAGCTGAAGTTCAGCAACTTTCTCTTCATTCATCAAGTTTTTTCTAAAATTTTCCTTATTAAAATTTGTGATTATAGTCTAGTTATAACATTCATAGAACCATAACAATCATAAGTAAAATCACGACATGTCTGAATACAATCACAATACACATGAACAACCACAGTAACATAAATCGACATCAATATATACTAAATCCATAACCAACAACATATATTAATAACTTGAATCAATTGTGTTACAAAACAGAATGATACAAGGTCCTTTATTAATGCCACATGTGGCAGGCTAAGATGCCTCAAAACTATATCCGATGTACAATATGTCTAACTACTGGAAGTCTCATCCATGTGCACTGTGAGATCTGAAATCTGATCCAGAAGTCTCTGCATATCGGTCTGATGCTGGATATGCATGTCCTCAACGAGGCTCTCTAATGTATCGGCTCTGCGGCGCGCTTGTAGAACTTCTTCAATCTGCCTCTGTCTCTCCCATTGTAAGACTATCATATGGGAGCATGTCTCAAACATCTCCGACTGAATCCTTGTCAGACCATCCTGTAGGTCCATCCTCTCGGATACGAGGTCATGAATAGTGCTATCGACCGTCTCGAGGCGGTCGAGTGATGCTCAGAAGTGCATCAATCTGCTCCTCATGGTGCTCCAGTCGCGTCATGATGGTGGAGGGAGTAGGTGTGTAGGCAACTGCTGCCCTGGAGCTCTATCCAGTCTCGAAGACTCGGGCTGGAGGGGTAAAACCTGGTGGGAATAATAATGATGATGAAGACGAATGAATGGGACCTGCTATGCGGGCTCGGCTCTGAGAGGGTAGATCCTCGTCTAGAGTCGGCTCCCGTTAGTGAGGTGCAAACGGGTATGATTGGGTGAGTAGGTTAAACAAGTGGTCGGGTCTGACCGACGGTGGAGGGGGTGATGATAGTAGTGGTGGCAATGTATGCTCAGGAGATAATGGTGGTGTCATCCTGATCATGTCTAGTGGTGAGGTAGGGGATAGAGGTGGTGATGGTGGTATAATCGAACTATGGGTAATCGTACCCTCTTGCGAGGTGTATGCATCTTGATAGGACCGTTGGGATGGCTCCGGAATGGTGTCATAAACGGTTCGGGCTCATAGGATTCTAAGATCCTGACTCGTCTACGACAGAATATCGCTGCAGGTGGGGGTGGTGGTGTAGGTAATGGAGTCTCTGAATCTTCTGCAGGTAGCCACTGCTGAGTCTCTATATACTGATCATTTGTAAGTGGAGTGTAAGTAGGAGAGACTGGATGGTTCTCCAGGTGAGGTGATGAAATGTATGCCCGTCTGGCTTGTACGTACAGGTCTCCTGATATGGGTGATTTTGGGTTACCTGGTGCAACAGGTGTCATGGGTGGTGTAGCGACGACTTCACCCTCCTCGAAGGGCTCCGTTTCGTCTGATGCGATGTTCGACACTGTAGCAGTCGATGTGCTAGGAACTACGAGTGAGGTGATAGATGATAAAGTATCCTTGGACTCCATGTCCGATGATGAGGTGCTAAGGTGTGACACTGTAGACATGGTACTGTAATAACCCCGAAAGTAGTAAATGTAAGTCATCAATAAAAATCAAGTATATGAAAGTCAATGTGAAATAATCTTGTTAAGCAACACTCTAAACACAATGTTGTGAAATATGCAGTCACGGAGGGCGTAAAGTGGTATGGTGTAAAGTGGTCCATTTTGAAAGTGTAGTTATAGTCCAATGTTTTAAAACACTTGGTTCTCTATAACCATGTCTCAGATGCCAATCTGAAACACCCCCTAAATTTTGAGTTAACAGCGGAAAACTAATAGTGTAACACCCGTTTCCCAGGTGTTGGGACCCCACCCTAGACGAAATATGCTAAGGTTGAATGTGATTGGTTGGTCAACAAAGTTACGTGGAAAGTCAAACCCAATAGTCAAATGATAGTCAAAATGTGTGTTATAAAGCTATGGGAAGTATTATGTGCCTCAAATAGATAGGAAATGGACTTCAAGGGTTTAAGTTGTCATATGTCAATTTTGTTATAAGTTAGTTATGGCTAAAATAGGAAGAAAGAGACTTGAGGGGCCATTCTTACCAAAAGACCAAACTTGCTACCTAACTAGTTATATCTAGCAAATTCTAGACTTTTCTTCATCATTTTAGATAGAGTTGAAGTCCGGTTCTAGTGAGAGGGGAAAGGGAGGGAAAAACTAGATAATGACTTAAGATGAAGAAGATGAAGGCTCCATGATTATGGTCTCTCCTAGCTAATTCTTGATGTTATTAAGTTATAGATTATGGATTAAGTGGGTTTTCATCATATGATCAAGATATGATCATATGATGATATGATTTGGAAGATGAGTGTATTTGATGGGTTTTGTTAACCCTTGTTATATTATTAATTGTTATGTTGTTAGGTTTCGGTTGATTATGAAGGAGGAAGATGATGATGGAAAATTGTGATGATGATGATGTTCTTGATGTTATTTAACTTGGATTGAGGTAAGTAAAATGATGATGGTTGTGGGAGTAAGTTGATGTTAGGTGTTTATGCAAGAATTAGAGAGTGGAGTCGCTAAGTAAGTGTTTGGATATATGTGATGCTTATGTGTTTGATTGAAGTATGATGGTATGTGATTATCGTTTTACTTACTAAGCGTAAGCTTATTCTTTTAGTTGTCAATGTTTTATTGTAGGTTTATGTGCGGTGAAATGGAAGTACTTGGACTATAGCCTAAGGATTTGGAAGCGGATTGATAGGTGGATTGCAATTAGGAGCTTAGTATAGAATACCGAGCTCAAGTGTCAAGGTTGTACCCCCGAGAGTCTTTTATTGATTTGTAAAGTGTAGTCGTGTGTCAAAATGTATGTCAAAGTGGTCATGACGATTTGGGAGTCTAACGATGAGTCAAAGTGTAGTTGATGTGTTTATGCATAAAGTTAAAGGGGCGTTTAGTTTAGTTGTAAATATACCCATTTTGGTTAGTAAACGGGTCAAGTGTTGTTGGAACGTGTTAGTTATGTTAAATTATTGATGTTGGTCAAGTTTGGTGTAAAACGGAAGTCGTATGGATGGTTTGTAGTGAAAATGGGTCAAAATGGGTTATTTGCATAACCCGTCTCAATTTTAAAGTACCCTTTCGGGAAGTCGTTCGGTAAATATTTTTGTATGAAAATGAGCCCATGGATATACTAAGTAAATCTGGAAAGTTTGGTTAAGTTTCGAGTTCGGGAGGTCGGGTTTCCAAGCGGAGATAGCGAAAACTGATTTTCGGGACAGCAGATTCAAACCTTGCGGTTTGAGCTCAAACCGGCGGTTTGGGGTGTCTTTGGGGCCAAACCGGCGGTTGGGGTTCCCGACCGGCGGTTTGGCAAAATTTTCAGATTTTGGTAATTTTCGAAATATCATATCTTTTAAACCGTAAGTCGTTACGGGTCGCGCCACCCGTCGTTTTGAAGGTAATTGAATGTACTTTCATTTAAAAATAGTCTTAAGTCCTGAATGTGTACTGATTTTTCTCAGTTGTCATAAGAGTGACCAGATGTCTATAAAAGTCAAGTATTTTTGAATAAAAAGTTTTAATTTTTGGTCTAAACGGGAACGGGGTGTAACACTCAGTCATTGTTACTAACAGTACACCCGATACTCCCATCAGTGATCATAATACATTTTCAAACTGTAACACCCCCGTTTTCGATATTCGCAGCGGAAATATAAGTTGGGGTACTACTTCATAGTTCACATTCATGATGATAGAAAACGACTCGAAAAGAGACATTTTTAGATAAAATTGTTATCATTCATTTATATCAGAGTTACAATATGCAGGTCCCAGCAGGAGTTTCCAAAATACATTAATAAAATATGTTATTTGTTGAATGATAACATAGACAGTCCATAGCCAATCCCGTGCCATGCCATGCTTCCAATAACCTGAGATAAACATGCTAAAAGGTCAACACAAAGGTTGAGTGAATCCATAGCGTTTAACGTTAAATAATCGATTTGAACATAAGCTAAATGGAAGGTAATTCGGAAATAAACATATTGCCCTAAGTCTCATAAACTCAAACGATAACGGGGTGTGTGTGTGTGTGTGATATCATAAAATGATAAAAATAATGGTGTATTTGGTTATCAATCCGGCTAGCACAAAGTCTATCCATCCGGCTAACACAAATAGGGTGCATTTGACTATCAATCCGGCTAGTACAAAGTCTATCCATCCGGCTAACTCAAATGGGGTGTCTCAGGCAATATAAATCAGGAAAGCTTACAGAAAAATACTTATGTTCAGTTTAGTAGCATGTATCTCCCCACATATTTGGAAAAACGTATAAAGAAAAGTGGGACTATGAACTCACCTGAGCAGTCTGGATGAAAAACAAAATGACAGAAAGTTGATAAACGTCTCCGGACAAGGAACCTGGGTTGTTACGCCAATATTTAGTAATCATTTCTGATGATTATATGTTCATTTGTTCTTTTCGTTTCGTTCTGTTGTTTATATCTTCTGTTCTTATGTTCGTTTGTTTGTTCGTTAAAGTTATCTTTCGTTCTTTGGTTTGTGAATAAACGTATTACGTTAATATTGAGTCGGAAAACAAAAATAGAAAGGATGAAAATAATGGTTAGGAAAAGTTAAGCTTTAATCCCTAAGGTTTGGCCAAATGATAGTTTACACCCTGGACTTTTGGAAATTGACAGTTTTTGCCCTTAGGTTTCCAAAAATTTCATTTTCTACCTTGTTCATTTGTTATTGCCAAAAATAACCCTTGATACTAATTATTTAAAAAATTAGCCCAAAATAACTCTAATTAATTAAAAATCACACTCATGAAATATAGGACTTGGCTAGAGTTTTGGACTCTAATATCTTTATGAAAACGAAGTCATTTAACGAGCTCTTGGTTTCTATAAAAAGTTGGCCGGGTCAACTCTAAAATAAGCTAAGTTCCTAATTTTATGAAACTCGTTTGATGGTTGAAATATTTTACCAAAGTCGATCGAGTGGAATAAGTTTTAATAAAAATCTGAAAATTAGTTCTAGACCTAGCGATAGACAAAATCTTTGGTCTCGAATATATTTTAAACTACTCGATGGTTTTACAAGATTTTTCTTTCTAAAAATAGTTTGCTACATGAACTTTAGTATGCCAAAGACTCGAAATTTATAGGGATCAAATAGAGGTCGAAAGTTTGGTTGAAACTTGGTAAGTTGGGTCGGATAAAAGGAAAAATAATAACTGATAAAACTCTTTTTAACCTTAGCGATATGAGGCAAAGTTCTAGACTCGATATCTTCTAGCTTGTTTAATCTTTTTATCCGTTTTCTTTTTCTAAATTTAATTTGCTGGGTGATCTATATATGGGCCAAAAACCAGATTTTATAAAGACTTCTAGGTGGTCGATTCACAGGTCACAAGTTGGGCTATTGGTCGAGTAAAAATCTGGAAATAAATAACCCAAGTATTTGTATTTAGTTCTAGCGATAGCAGGCAAACTTTAAGACTCGATATTTAAATGAATACTAAACCATTTTCATTGATTCTTGTTTCTAAATAAAGCTAGCTGGGTGGACTTTATTTATGCCAAAAACTAGAATTTAACAAGGTCGTTTGAGTGTTGGTTTTCAAGTCAAAAGTTGGGCGTTGGGGCTTATTTGGACTCGATATAGAACTCAGATAAACAACCCGATAGGGTTTTTGGATTCTTAAAACATTTGTAACTAGATTTTTATGTAAGGTGTGATTATATTTGATATGTTTAAACATATTTTACTGACCTTTGATTTACTTCAACAAAAATTCAAAAACCTAGGGTGTGTTAAGGTTCTGTTCGAACAGGCCAAGAAAAAGAAAAAGGAAACTTTAAGTTTTTTATCTCGTTTCATTTTAGATATTATGTATTATGGTTTTTAGATGTTTTTAAGAATAAATATCATAAGTAAACTGAAATTAAAAGGGTTAATAGAACTTACTTATAGTTTTGGTTCGACTAGGGTTTTGGACTTGGATTGATTAGTGCCTTGAACCCGATTGTTTTCCTTCTCCTTTATGCTTCGAATGGGATTAGGTTGAGTGTATATTTGGGTTGTGTTCAGTTGAGTTTGTTTTAATATTTGGTTCGAAGGGTGGTGAAATGAGAAGGAGGGTTGGGTTGCTATTTATAGAGATGGGAAATTAGGGTTTGTTAGAGTGAAGATAAGGAGACAAGGTTTGCATACAAGGGCTGACAGAAACTGTGGGATATGCCACTTGGATAGAAGGAGGAGGAGGGATGAAGAGGTGGTGATGTGGTCGAATTGTATCCATGGTTTTTAACTACCAATAAGGAGGCTTCTTGATGGAGAAGATGTACAAGTGGAAGGGTTTATAGAAATGAATAGGAGAGTATGTCTTAGGCTAGATTCATTGCATCTTCAAGATGAAATTCGGTTTTGGTTTTGTAGTTTGTTTCGAACCAGGTTTTCTAAGGAGGGGCGTGTGAGCTTTGAGTGGTGGTACAATGAGTTTAGGAAGTAGTATCTTAGGGTTTAGGAAGCTTAACTAATTTAGTTTAGGGTTTTGTTATTTAGAAAATAAATTCTTATTTATGTGAATCGAATTATACATGAAATGAAAAGGAAATCGGTTTGAGCTTATAGGAGTTGTACCTTAGGCTTAATTTAGTTGTACAATAATTTAGGAAGTGTAAAAAATATATTTTTAATAGTTTAGTATTTTATAAAATTTATTTGTTAGGTTTTGTCAAGTTAAAAGATAATTAAATGGAATTTATAGTTTTTGTGCATTAGACACTTGTACCCTGGGCTAAAAGACTTGTAAAAATATTTAAGGAGTTTAGAAAATATAATTTATAAAAGTTATGCATAAATAGTTTGTATTGTGTGCTTTAAAAATAATATAAATGAGATTTTAATAAAGATTTTGTAAATAAATGATTTTATGCATAAATGACTTGTACTATAGCTTAAATAACTTGTAAACTTTATATTTTGTAAAAATATTCTAGAAATAAATTAGGGTTTGTGAAATGTATACATAAAATCACACTTATGTGAATTTAGGGTTTTACCGGGAGTTAAAATAGAATTAGGGTTTCTGGTGCTTTAGTAACTTGTACATTAACTCAGATGAGTTGTACTTTTATGTTCTGAGGTTTAGTTATTCATATTTGGTGTTGTGATGATTTTTATGGTTTCCTAGAAACTCTATTCAGATAATGAATGCTTTGTTAAGGATTTATCGTAAAATGGTAAATGGTATTCTGTAATATTTTTATATCATTATGTTTATAAAATAAACATTAGGTTTGTTAGGCAGGTCTATGGGAGCACGTTTATCAATGATGTGATCTACGTCACATAAGATAGGAGATACAAAAATAAAAATAAAAATAAAAAAATTATACGTGGAAAAAGGATAATAATTCTAAGTGTTAGCTTATCTTAAAGTGAGATTTTCACAGTGGTTACACAAACTCATTTTAATCATATATAAATTTTATTATTTGTTTACCCGGTGTTCTTAAATCAATTGCTACATTTTTCGTTAGGAGCTTATAACTCCGTCGGTTTGCGATATTTCAACCCGATAATCATTCTAACACCCGATTCTTGCAAGGAATATGATTTTACAATTTTAACAACTTCGTCGTATATTATTTCACCTCGTCACGAATTATTTCTAGTTAACTCGGTACCCGGTAACACCTAATGTATACACAAAACAAACTAATACTTGTAAAATGGGGAGACAAGATCCTTAATTAGCAACTTATTCTTCTTCTTTTCCTTCCATGTGCCGCCCCCCCTAGCTCCCTAAACTTCCCATTAGCACTTGACGTATAAGACTACCATTAATGCAAAGATACCATAAGTTTCTTGATTTAATTTCCATAACACACTTACATAACAAACTAACTAGCAAAAGTTCAAGATATTCTCTCTTTTCTCTCCTCTTTGCTCGGCCAAGAACAAGAATCCATAATTTTTCCAAGATCAAGTTACAATCAAGTCCCATTTACATCCCTAGCTAGGATTTTGAAATAAAAATCCCTATGTTACTTACATATTTCTTTCCAAATCACCTCAAATCTTCAAGTAAGCTTCAAGAAAACTTTTTAATCTTTTCATACTTTCATTTGTTATATTTTCAAGTTATAATAGTAACTAGTTATGCAAATATATATGTTACATACCACTTGATACTCATTTTCACTATAAACATAGATCTATGAATTTTTAGTGTAACCTCATGAAATCCACCAAAGTTGGTGATGTTTAGGACCCCATGACACTTTAAGAAGGTGTATGGTAGGATTAGAATTGTTTTGGAGTTGATTGGAAGTAGTTTGATTAAGTTTTGAATAAGTCTTCAACCATAAAAGTGATTTTTAACCACTATAGAAAAGCTACTGTCCAAAAACGTAAAATCTGGAAAACTCAGTGACTCAGGGGATATTTTGGCCTCCATATTCAGAAAATACTTTCAAAAACGAAACCGTGGGCACTGGAATGAGTAAAAACCGACTTACGACGAAGGAGATATGATTTTTCTAAATTAGACGACGAAAAACTATTTTCTGAAAAAATTTTGCTGTTTTTCCGAACTTCAAGGGACAAAACGAGGTGTTAAATATGATCTAGAAGAGCCAACCTACTGAAATTATGTTAGTTTACATTAATACGAAGCCGTAGATATAAAGAACGTGGAAAACAAGATAATAACGACCAAGATACACGCGTTTGAAACCCGACAATTACAATATATTATTGACAGCTTCTAATAGCAAAATAATTCTAAGTCTAAAAATTGTTTTTGCAATACACTATATTGAGAGCCATTTTTCTTATTGAACGAGGCCCGTATGGTCATAAGTTAAAGGATACGACTTCAAAACATTGTTACAAGGTTTCTAAAAACGCCAAACTTGTTTAATAACACTTAACGTACACCCTTTTATGGCTAGTTTTGCGAGGCCATTAGGTCATGTTTTCAAGTAATGAAAAATGTTAATTTTTACGACGAAAACACAATATTCACCGATAAGTCACCAAACGAGGATCATGGAGTATCATTTCGACGTATTTACACGAAAAGTGTTTATTAACTTAGCGAGACGTCAAAAATGTATTTTTCAACGATGAACGTTATTTTCAAAACTAACGAGCGGTATCGATAACATACGTATTTGCATATGTAGCATCATTTCATTTCTTACATTAGATCCTATCATTCATATTAGGTCGTGGTTAGAGATCGTGCCTCATTTCAGTGTATCAACTATTTTCATTGTTGCTATCGTATCAGGTGAGTTCATGGCCCCTACTCTTCCTTGTTTTGAAATACTTTTGGGGGAGAATACATGCTTGTTTTCATCTAAATGTATACTTGATTTACTTGATTATGCCACTTGTTTAGTCAAACCATTATTTGCTCCACTTATGAATTTGTTATTCATTCGAATGTATTGTATATTCACTTGTATCACACTTAATTCTTTTTACCTTTGGACCAAAGCACTTTAAACAATTATGCCTGCTTAACCGAATGAACCGGCACCAACACTATGTACATACATGACAGAATGAACGGGTCACATAACCGAATGTACGGGTAATATGACCGAATGAACGGGTCACATGACAGAATGAACGGGTCACATGACAGAATGAACGGGTCACATAACCGAATGAATTGGTCACGTAACCGAATGTACTGATCGAACTAAATGTATTTTAAATCATGGTCCACATATTACCTTTGTTCAACTAAACCAAATCTTATCGGGCAGTGGGTTGTAAACACACAGGTTGCAGGTCTTGTATGGGCGGGACTTGGGACTGAGTGGATTTACAATGCCTTTGCTGGGAAATCATTTTCAAATGCATTACATTTTACACTAAACTCTATGAACTCACCAACCTCGTGTTGACACTTTAGCATGTATTTTCAGGTATAAAGCAATAGTACACTATTGGAGGCTCTTGGCAGGGCATAGCATGGTCATAGAAGACTCTGATATTCATTTGGGGCCCGCTTAACTTATTTATGGGCTTATTTCCGCACTACTTTTTAATCGTGTAAACTTAACACTTTTTCTAATGAATTTCATTCTAAATGATTGAGGTAAAAACCGTTCTTTGTACTTGTGTTGTGATACCAATTAAGTAGCACCCCAGCGACGTGTATGCTTCCGCTGGACCCGATTTCTGGGGGTGTTACAGATTGGTATCAGAGCCTTGGCTATAGAGAACTGGGTGATTTTAAAACCTAGACTATAGCTACTTTCACGAAAACTTAACCCTATGACCGCCACGTGCCTGCCTGCCAAGTTGATGCCTCATTTGTGGTTTGTTGCTGACACATTTGATGAGATTTGTATCTTATTATCAGATAGCTTATACTCACTTATTCTTGTTGAGTACTATAATTGCCTCCCACATAAGTATGCTTAAATATCGTACACGTCTCAGCATTACACCTTTCCTCACGTAATCTCATCATTCGACCTCGAGTTTGGTCACTTGCCTTAGCCTTTCAGAACGGCTTCTTAGTGTGATGGACACATATTAGTATAATTGAGCTGAGTATTTCAAAATTCATTGAACCTCGGTGGAATATAGACTGGTCATCTATATTCGACCAGGGACAGTGGGACATAGGCTGACCACCTATGTCCGACTCAAAGATGAATTTTGCAATAGTGGGAATAGTTATAATAGAATTATGTCCAGGTTGATTCCCTACCCAATTTCTAAAGGTTTCACTCATGTGTGTGTACTCAATCGTTGCAAGAACATTCACATCTACATCACCTCGTGAACCACCGCCTAGAAGCACGTCAGCTAATCATAACTCAACCTCAAGCTTTCATTCTATGACAAGCCACTTAGAACACCTACTTTTCGGAACCGTCCTTATTACGTCTCACTCTTCTTTTCTTGTTTTGAAGAATCATGCCACCAAAGAAAACCACTTCAACGATGACACCAGATGAGATCAGAAAGCTTGTTGCCGACAGTGTTGAGGCAGCACTAGTAGCCAAAAGAGCTTCCGTAGCTGCACGGGCTGCCGAAGCCGCTGCAGAAGCCGCTTCTCGGGCAGAAACCGTAGAAGCTGCCGGAATGGCTACTAATGGTACCAATGGTCGTAAATGTACGTACAAGGACTTCAAGAATGGTGATCCCCCAAAATTCAAAGGCACTGAAGGAGCCACTGCTATGATCCGTTGGTATGAAGGGATATAATCTGTGTTTCTTCTATGTAACTGTCCAGATGACAGCAAAGTAAAGTTTGCTACCAGTACACTCGTTGAGGAAGCTA
The DNA here is from genome assembly GCA_021014915.2 of Artemisia tridentata subsp. tridentata. NCBI lineage: Eukaryota > Viridiplantae > Streptophyta > Magnoliopsida > Asterales > Asteraceae > Artemisia > Artemisia tridentata. The sequence goes on from CP139508.1 coordinate 147,747,496, forward strand.
TGTCATGGTGGCATTCGTATGCAAAACCCATGGGAATGGAAAATGCTCACAAGCTTACGTGGGATGAATTCAAAAAGCTGCTGACTAAGAAGTTTTGTCCACGCACTAAAGTAAAGAATTTGGAAACAGAGTTTTATGAGCTAGTAACAGCAGGTAATGATATCGAGGCATATATCAGGAGGTTTCAGGAGTTGGCTGTGCTATGTCCAACTATGGTTCCAGATAATGAGAAGCTGCTAGAAAATTTTATTGGTGGACTACCTCAAAGCATCCGTGGAGATGTGATATCTTTTGACCCACAAACGCTGGATGAGGCAATTAGAATATCTCAAAAGCTTATGCCACAGGTGGTGCAGAAGGAGACTACTGTCAACAACAATGACCACAACAACAACAACAACAACAGCAACCACGACAACAAGAGGAAAAGGGATGACAACAAAGGAAATGATCAAGTTCAGCCGCTACACAAACAACATGAAGTGGTTAGGGCCTACGTTGCTGGATCAAGTGAAAAGAAAGGATATGTAGGGACTTTACCCAAGTGCAACAAGTGTCGGTTTCACCACAATGAACCTTGCCCCACTCAATGTGGAAACTGTCAAAAGGTCGGACACAAATCCAAGGATTGCAAGGCTCCCACTCTCGTAATGCATCAGAAAGTCACGGTAACCTGCCATGAGTGTGGAGTAATTGGACACTTCAAGAGTGAATGTCCAGAGCTGAGAAACCATAATGGAGGAAGAGCTCGTTGAAATGCGAAGCTCGTCAGGACAACAACAACAATGACAACGTTTAGGAGGGGAACTCTTGCCTTAAAAATAAACCGAAGCCTAAACTCTCTAGTGTTGTATTTCTTTTGTGTTTCACTTTACGTTCTATCGTATAAGCTTCATGCACTAATACGAATTCCGATCTAATGAATGTTCTATCTTTTGTCACCGCAAAGCGACTCAAATATCCATATCCTTTCACCGAATCCACCCTAGAGACCAACACGAGCGGAATTCAGGGACTGAATTCCTTTAACGGGTGGAGACTGTGACAACCCGTAATTTCAGGTCATTTTCCAAACCTCGACAAGTTACTATCCATGGATTACTATTCACCAATCACTATTCATTGTTTTTGAAGTAAGTTTAAGACTTTGAGAAGTTTTTAAAATTTTCACTATTCATGAAATACTATTCATCCCGGGGGGAAATCACTATTCATGGTTATCATTCATCATTTACGTAAACTAGGTTTACGGGTATTCAAATGCACGTAACCAGTATGGTTTAGCTGCGTATTCATGCATCATCAGTAAGGACATTTCATATAGACTAGAGTAGTCTACATATCATCCGTATCATCATCATATTAGGTCATGCACGGGTTTGTGTGATTTTCATTAACGTATGTTTAATTATTTAATAAACGTTACCACTCAGTCATTGTTACTAACAGTACACCCGATACTCCCGTCAGTGATCATAATACATTTTCAAACTCATTTTAATGATATAGAAATTTCATTATTTGTTTACCCGGTGTTTTTAAATCAATTGCAACATTTTCCGTTAGGAGCTTATAACTCCGTCGGTTTGCGATATTTCAACCCGATAATCATTCTAACACCCGATTCTTGCAAGGAATATGATTTTACAATTTTTACAACTTCGTCGTATATTATTTCACCTCGTCACGAATTATTTCTAGTTAACTCGGTACCCGGTAACACCTAATGTATACACAAAACAAACTAATACTTGTAAAATGGGGAGACAAGATCCTTAATTAGCAACTTATTCTTCTTCTTTTCATTCCATGTGCCGCCCCCTAACTCCCTAAACTTCCCATTAGCACTTGATGTATATGTTGGTCCCTTTACACGCTTAGAGTTAACTAGAAAGTTAATCTATTTGTGTTAATGACTAATACAATGTTATGATTAATTCTAACAGTTATAAAACGTGAATATAAAAACTCAAGGTAATTTTCAACGTTTAAATTCTTATTAGAAATGAATCAAAGAATCTATACCCAAGTGTTTTGCGGAATAAACACTTGGGATTGAATAGACAAGGTATGGTGGTGTCTCCTATCTAAACTCAAGTTTTGCTTGAGTGGTAACAATGCGACCTCACTGAGCAATCTCAGGGATGCGTTACTCTTTGTAGGAGAGAAGTTGTTTTGCAAAAGTCTAAGCTTTAATTGTACAAAACACACACAACTTCTCTCCTTCTCAATCTATTTATACACAAGTAAAATGAGTAAAAGTAATTAAAATATTACAAGTTGTTGAGCAAGTTGTTGAGCAAGCGTGTCTGACAATTACAACAGTAATTGTCATTTTCAAGAACCAATAGAAATGGCTTATTAAGTCTTTAGAAGTGGTTGGTCTGACACTCCAAGACTTTAAGCCGTCTTAGGAAGGATTTCTTCCTGACAAGATAAGATTTGATCTTATCTTAAATCCTTCCTAGATATTTCTGCCTTTCTTCTCAGGCACTTAGTTCTTCAGGACACGCTTCTCAGTTATCATTCATAATTACTTCATTGTTGTTGAGGAGACTGGGGTTCAGTGAGTTCTTGTCCAACACTCACTGAACCATCATCTTCTTCTTTGGCTTAAGTGCTACTTCAGGGAGTACCGCCTTCCTGCGTAGTGAATCCTTCTATTTGAATTCGCCTTAAGCATCCTGAAGATGACTTACTGAGAGGCTGTTCTCTCAGTGACTTGAATTGTTCTCGGTTTAAGTTAACACTTAGTTAATTTGTGTCCAAATCATGTTTTAAGTATTCTTGGGTTTTTCATGACCCAACAATCTCCCCCTATTTGGATATAAATTATTCCTAAGTGTTTTGATCAGTAATGAGTGAGCTAATGACTTCTACTCATACTGAATGTACTAGAATGTAAATAATGACACTGAAATAATAAAAACATCATCTTATTGATATCATTACAAGTCCTAACAAGCTAAGTACAAAAAGGGATTGTGGGGGTATTCAGGCAGATCTATCAGTTCAACTTAATACCAAGGGCTTCAAGCTTGGGCTTCTTTGACTGCAGCTCTTGTTGGTCAGGATGCTCATTGATTTTTCTTTTCAGATCTTGACAAAACTTCACATTTTTAGGACTCTTGAGTGGAGAGGCCATCATTAGAAAGCCAAGCATAGCTTTGATCCCTGACAAATCAATATCACTCCACCTTTGGAAGGCTTTGTCTCCGAACTCATCAATGAAGAACAAACCTCTTTCAGGTTGTTCGATGACCATATTGTTCCTGAAAGGAACACCTTCAGGGAGAGCCCTATTGCAGTCAAGACCAGGAATCTTGATCTCAGGCTCAGCTTCAATCTTCTTTCTTTTCCTTGAAGAAGACTGAGAGGGAGTTGGTTGTGCTGAATCAGGAAGAAGAGATGGAGTGCCAAGTTCCTGAGGTGCAGCTGTCAATCTTTCATACCTCAGACTCAAGGACTTCAGCAGATTAGGGACCACAACATTTGATTTCTTTGCTATTAATGGACCCAACTCATCCAATTCTGTGATCCCGAAGTCAGCGAATCTGAAGGGTTTATGAACATCAAAGTTTCTCATGTCAGCACCTCTGTAGACAGTAACAGTGGCAGGATTGGTGTTTCGATGAATATGAACATCAGTGATTGGTTCTGGCTTCAACCTGCTAGTCATATACCACTGATATTTCTTAATCCTGTTCTGCCTAATCTCTTCAGCCCTTTTATTCCTTTCCTCCCTTTTCTTCCTGAGAGTGATCATCTCCTCAGTTTGAGCCTTAACAAAGGTCATACCACCCTCTCTTCCTGAGAGATCCTTAGCCTCAAGACCAATCTTCTCAGCCTCTTCATGAACAACCTTAATAATAGCAGGCTTGCTCACCTTTTCTTCTTCCTTTAACTTCTTCTTTGCTTCCTCTTCCTCTAGGTAAGCACTGAGTTCATCAGCTGAGAAGTGGTGAAGAACTCCATCAATGTCATACGGGATCCTGGGTGGTGATTCAGGATCCTTTGTGTTAGGAATATAAATATTCAGATGAAGGCTCGGTCACCCCGAGCATCTAATTAGCATTTCTATAGCTCGTAGGCTTATCTATATTATCTTAGTATTATTAGTATTAGTATTAGTATTAGTCGTATCTATATTTGTGGAGTGGGTCGGGGCTTTCCCCACTGTCAGCTCGCTCCACAGTCCGCTAGGGACATAATATGTAGTAGTATATATATCCCTTCCCACACATGGGAAGGGTTGGACCTTTACAATCTAATACATTACATGTTTCTTTCTCTCACTAAAGGCTCCCAAAACTCTCCCACTTCTCTCTAGAATTTCTCTTCCATTCGATCCACAAACAACCCTCAAACAAGTGATTCGTGTTTAGTGAATACCCTACAATTGGTATCAAGAGCCATGGTTAGGTCCATGAGAGTTGGTATTCACGAATTTGTGTAGTTTGTGAGGTGTTTATACTTGGGTCGATTTGTAGTTTTCAAGATCTTTCTTGTTCGGTTTGTAGTTTTCAAGATCTTTCTTGTTCGGTTTGATTAGTTGCATACGGTTCATTTTGTGTTTTTGTTTAGTGATTAGAGGTTGTTTTATACTGGATTTGTGTAGTTCTTTAAGTTTTTCTTGGTTAGATTTGTTTAGATTTGTAGTTTTTAAGGTTTTAGTTCGGTTTGTTCAAGTAGCATAAATTTCATCATTGTACTTTGTTTAGTGTTTAGAAGTTGGTTTTCTTTGTACTTTCTAGCTTAAGAATAGTATTAGAGTGGTATTTAGTGCTTGGATTCACAGATCTAAGAACGGTGTGGTGATTTTGAGAAAATTCGTGGGTTGTAGTTGGGTTGTTCTTGGCAGCGGTTTGTCCATTTTGGTCGACTTTTGGACTCGGTTTGTGTCAATCTTGGACACGGTTTGTCCTTTTTACTCGTTTAGGCAAAAGGACAAAAGGCAGTGATAGTGACGTGCCTGGGAGTTTGTGCCTACTCGGTTTGTCCCTACTGCGCGTACTCGGTTTGTCCCTGCTTTGCATACTCGGTTTGTGTAGACTCGGTTTGTCTCTGTAGAATTTACTCGGTTTGTGTAAATTTACTCGGTTTGTGTCTACTCGGTTTGTCCCAGCTGCGTATACTCGGTTTGTGTAGACTCGGTTTGTCTCAGAGAAATTTACTCGGTTTGTACCTACTCGGTTTGTCCCAACTGCGTGCACTCGGTTTGTGTAGACTCGGTTTGTCCCTGAAGAATTCTACTCGGTTTGTCCCAGCTGTGTGTACTCGGCTTGTGTAGACTCGGTTTGTCTCCGAAGAATTTACTCGGTTTGTGTCTACTCGGTTTGTCTCAGCTTCGTTGACTCGGTTTGTATCTGTTGAATCTACTCGGTTTGTCTCTCAAACTTGTATGCGGTTTGTGTCTTGGTGATTTTAGAAATTCCCGCGAAAGATTCAATTTCTCGGTTAAATCACAAGATCTGTAAAATCCCGTAGTTACTATGGCTACCACATCAAGTACATCATCAGATGATATTCAAGCAGCAGGATCTGATACTCGTCCACCTATGCTAGATAGGACGGATTATGAGTCTTGGGCACAACGAATAAGACTTTACTGCTTGGGAAAAGAAAATGGTGTTAATATTCTTAAGTCAATTGACGAAGGACCCTATCAGATGGGCACCACCAGAGATGTTGTTACAACTGGTGAAGATGGGACTGTAACTTTGGGCATTGATAGACCTAGAAACTATAATGATCTTAATGAAGAAGAAAAGAAGAGGTATGATGCTGATATTAGAGCCTCAAACATAGTCATTCAAGGTCTTCCAAAGGATGTATACAAGCTCATCAATTTTAACACTGAAGCCAAGGCTGTGTGGGACAACGTTAAAATGTTGTTGGCAGGGTCAGAACTCACAAAGGAAGATCGTGAGTCACAGCTGTATGATGAGTTCGAGCATTTCAAAATGAACCCAGGAGAGAATATCACAGATTACTATGTAAGATTTCATAAGTTGGTGAATGATATGAGGATGATCAGAATGACTATGCCCAACATCCAACTTAACTCAAAGTTTGTGAACAACATGACTCCTGAATGGGACAGATTTGTTACTGCCGTCAAACTCAACAAAGGTTTAAGGGATACTAACTATGAACAGCTGTATGCTTACCTACAACAACATGAGAAGCATGCTCTCTATGATCGGGTGCTGAGAGAAAAGTTGAATCCTCCAACTACAAATGATCCGCTGGCATTCATGACAAACATACAACCAACAATCCAATCATCATCCAATCCAAGCTATCACCAACTTCACTCACAAGTACCTGCTATGAGTTCACAACTTGACTCAGGCTACTCTCAGACCGACAAAATGATTGACAACCTCACCAATCAAGTATCTCTACTGGTTCAACAGTTTCAAGCATCACTCCCTCAGACCAACAATCAGTTAAGGAATTCTTCCAACCCACGCAATCTAGCAATGGTGGAGGATGGGAAAATTGTGGTTCAGAATGTGCAAGGGAGAGCTGGTAGAAACATGGGTCGAGGTTATGTGCAGAATAGAGCAGGGAATGCCAATCAGGGGCAAGGAAAACAGATCAAGTGTTATAACTGTGGGGGGCTTGGACACATTGCTAGAAACTGCAATCAGCCGAAACGTCCTCAGAACTCAGACTACTTCAAAGACAAGATGCTGTTAATGCAAGCTCAAGAGAATGGAGCTGTATTGGATGAGGAAGAGTTATTGTTCTTGGCAGGAGATGGAGGAAATACTTTTGATGAAGATGTGGATGAGAAACCTGTTCAGGACCTAGCACTTAATGATCCTAACATCTTCAAGGCAGATGACTGTGATGCATTTGACTCTGATGTGGATGATGAACCTACTGCTCAAACCATCTTCATGGCTAACTTGTCTTCCCTAGCCTCATCTCGTCAAGCTAGTCCTTCTAATGCATCCGTGATATCTGAGGTACTAAAAATTTATGACACATATAATATTGTCGAGGGACAACAGATTCCCGAAGAAGTACATCAGGCAGTTGTTTCTGACTCAAATGATGTTGATATGGAAAATAGCAATATTGTTTCATATGAACAGTATTTGAATAGCAACAACTCTCCTGATGTATCAAATGGTGAATCCTTTGTCAATAATGATGTGTGTGCTATGAGTAATGTATGTGCCTTAGATAATGCGAGTAATGTAAATAATGCATGTGTGTACCATGAGAACCAATTGCCTGTCCCTGATAATAACTTGATCACTAGACTTAACATCTATAAAGAACAAGTTGCTATGTATGAACAGCGTGCTAAGTTTGAGCTTAATGATCGTGAGCAGAAATTAGAAGGTCAAATGAGTACACTTATTAAAGAGTCTAGAGTGCGAGAAGAAACATTAAAAATAGAGTTAAGTTCGTTGAAAAGTCAGCTAGAACAGTCTGTCAAACAGAAACAGGAAGCACAAAAGTGTGTAACAACACTTAAGCAAGAATTCAAACAAAAAGAAACAACTCTTTTAAATGATTTCTCTAAACTCAAGACATTAAAAAATAAGCTTGAAGATAAGTTGTACACACAAGATCAAACCATACAAACTGCTCAAATGATTCATAAGCACAGAAAGTTGAGTGATAAGCATAGTAAAATCATGATAGGTGAACCAAAGTCAACCATCCTTAAGGGCATGCAAGTACTTCAACCAGCCCTATATGATGGTAATGTGATGATTAAGCCTATTCATGACCAACCTGAGCATATCTACACTGACGAAGAGGATGAGTTAAGTGATAAAACGAAGAAAAAAATGAATGCGAAAATGAGGGATCCCGAGTGCATAGCCAGACGAATAATAATCAAACCCCATGATTATTATGAGGAAAATCGTTTGACTGTGTTTGCTCCTCAAAAGAAGTTAACACCTGAACAAATATTTTGGAAACAAGATAGTGAAAAACTTAAGGAAGATAAACTTAAGGCCAACACCCCCCTCATTAGAAAAGTTGCGTCCATAACGGTGTATCCTCCCAATACACCTAGGAATCTGGTGCCTTTGTCTCTTCCCACTGAATGCAAAACCTATATTAGCTTATATGTGCTTTGGCAACTATTTGCTGATTTTGATAAAACATGTAAGAAGAGAATCACACCAACCGGCATTACTGAGGGGGAAAGGTGTTTTGAACATGCAAAAAGGTGTTACTTAACTGAGGTCATGCCATTCTTTAAACTACTTAAAGAACATTTTGAAGGGTTGCAAACTGCCCTTAAAGTCGAAATAAAAGAAATGGAAGTAGTATTTAAAGACATGGAAAAAGAGGTGAATGAATATGCAATAGAGCTTAAGAGTCGAGAGATTGAAAGAAAAAACATACTCATTACTAACGACAACTTGATTGCTAGATGTATTGCACAAGATGTATTTTACACTGTTTCTGATTCTGCATTGTCTGCTTGTCAATTTAATGAGTATGCCATTGCATTGAATGTCACTCAGAATCGTGTTGTTGAGCTTGAGGGGGAGAATTTAAAATTGCTTGAAAAAATTCAAAATGATGACCATGATAACATGGTTAAACGTTTTTCAAAATTGGAAGTTGAATACCTTAATTTACAATTGAAATATCAACATTTAAATGAGAAACATAAGATATCGAATGACAAGACATCCTTGGATGCTCCTGAATTTGATACTTATTTTGAATTAAGCAAACGAGATGAAACAATTCAAGCTCACACGAACACGATTCGACTGCTGAGGGCCCAAATTGCCCAACTGAAATCCAACAAGTGTGAAGTATATGGCACCAATAAACCTTCGTCTTCAGATTCTCAGAATTTTCAATATCAAAACACCATAAATAAGTTACATTATGAAAATGAGTGTTATCGAGAAGAAAATTCAAAGGTTAAACAACATTTCAAAGAGTTATATGATTCTATTAAAGTTACAAGAAGCAATCACAATGATCAAATAACTTCTTTGACAAATGAAATTGAGAGTCTGAAGGCTCGGGTGAAAGGTAAAATGCCATGCACCACTTGTAATTGTGATGCACCAAAGGCTAATGTTAGTAAAAAGTATGATGTTGATGTTGGGCGTATTCCGTTTAAGCTTAGAAATAACAGCCTTGCCCATCAAACATATCTTGATCATCTTAGAGAGGGCCTTGACACACTTCGTGAGGTAGTTGAAGAGGATAGAAATGATAAGCCACTTGATCAAGCAGTTGTCTATGCATGCAAACTCACGAAAAGAATTCAGGAAAACTTAGAATATGCCATAGGCTCAATTCCTAAGTTTAGAGGCCATAGAGATAGATTTGTTGCATCATCATCCAATGTTGTGAACAAGCATGTAGCCTTTGATCTATCACCCAAAACATCAGAACCCAACACATCATTAACAGGAAGGCATGTGACTGAAAAACAAACTAATGTTACCTTCGATGCTTCTACAGGAGTAAAAAGTGTCACCCAAGCTAGCGGGTCAAGGTCTAGAGGAAATGAAAGAAAGGATATGACTGCGCCAGCTAAGAATGATCACTTGAAGAATGTAGAAGTCCAACCTAGGAACAATAAGTTTACAATGAGTAGGATGAATCGTGTTGATTCTAGTATCAAAAGTACTGTAATTAATTCGAATTCTAATGCTATCTGTAAAACATGCGACAATTGTTTAATTTCTGCTAATCATGATGAATGTGTTGTGTCTTTTCTGATGTCTTCTGCATCATCCCATGTTAAGAATGGTAGGATAACTGAAACATGCAAAAAGGTTTGGAAAGCAACAGGAAAAACATTTGCTAGCGTAGGCTATCAATGGAGACCCACTGGAAGGAAATTCAATTTAGGAAAACAGTGCACGTTACCTAAAATGAATAAGCATAAAATGGAGAATGTTAAGGAATGGAGACCCACTGGAAGGAAGTTCAATTTAGGAAAACACAGATCATTATCTAAAATGAATATGCATAAAATTGTGATGAATAAGGAATGGAGACCAACTGGTAGAATCTTGCCTTTAGAATCACAATGCCTTCCATCTAGGTCTTGTCCTGTCTCTAGTTCTGTCTCCTCAGTAAAGACAGTAGAATCTGTGAAATCTGTGGCTCCTGAATTTGTATGTGCTGACCAAATGGAACCCAATTGCACTTGGGGATCCACATTTTTCAGTTATCCATTGTTGTCTGGTTTCAAATGCAGGTCGTACAAATCGTCCTGTGGTATTTGGACTCAGGCTGCTCAAAACATATGACTGGGGATCGCTCACGGCTCAAGAACTTCGTGAAAAAGTTTATCGGGACAGTTAGATTTGGGAACGACCATTTTGGAGCTATTATGGGTTATGGAGATTATGTGTTTGGTAACAGTGTAATCTCAAGGGTATATTATGTGGAAGGACTGGGACACAATCTGTTTTCTGTGGGTCAATTTTGTGATTCAGATCTGGAAGTGGCTTTCAGAAAGCATACATGTTTCGTCAGAGAATTGGATGGTTTAGATCTCCTCAAGGGCAGTCGGGGCACCAATCTATACACCATTTCAATTGAAGAAATGTTGAAGTCCTCTCCCATATGCTTGCTCTCTAAAGCCTCTAAAACAAAATCATGGCTGTGGCATCGTCGTTTGAACCATTTGAACTTCGGTACCATAAACAATCTTTCCCGTAAAGATCTTGTTAGAGGGATGCCCAGACTGAAGTATGAGAAAGACCATCTCTGCTCTGCATGTCAACTGGGCAAAAGCAAGAAACAAACCCACAAACCTAAAACCATCAACACCAACTTGGAAGCTCTTCATACCCTCCACATGGACTTGTGCGGTCCAATGAGAATACAAACCATTAATGGAAAGAAGTACGTTCTGGTAGTAGTAGATGACTATTCTCGGTTCACATGGGTAAAGTTTTTGAGAACCAAGGACGAAACTCCAGAGGTTATCATTAAACTGATAAAACAGCTGCAAGTAAGGCTCGATAAAACTGTCAGAATCATCCGCACAGATAATGGTACGGAGTTTGTTAACCAACAACTCCGTAATTTCTATGAAAGTGTTGGCATCACGCATCAGAAAAGTATCCCTCGCACCCCTCAACAGAACGGGGTGGTTGAACGAAGGAACCGTACTCTGGTGGAGGCTGCAAGAACTATGCTTATATTTTCAAAGACCCCGATGTTTCTCTGGGCAGAGGCTATTGCAACAGCATGTTACACTCAAAACCGATCCCTAATTCATCCAGTTCATGAGAAGACTCCCTTCGAGTTAATTCATAACAAGAAACCAGATCTTTCCTTTCTACGTGTGTTTGGTGCACTCTGCTATCCAACTAACGATAGTCAAGACTTGGGAAAGTTAAGAGCTAAAGCAGATATAGGTATTTTCGTTGGATACGCACCAGATAGTAAAGGGTATCGAATCTACAATAAAAGAACCCGTAAAATCATGGAAACCATTCATGTTACGTTCGATGAGCTGAGTGAGCTACCTGTTTCAGGACAAATCAGTTCTGGACCAGATCTTCACCTTTTGTCTCCTGGACCCATTAGTTCAGGACTTGTACAGAATTCCACGCCTGCAGATTCTTATGTGCCACCTACATGTGAGGAGTTGAAGAAGTTATTCGATCCTATGTTTGATGAATACTTTGAGCCGATGAATGGAAACATCCCAAGTGAACCAGCTATAATTCCTATGAATGAGGTTCAAGCCCCACAAGGTTCAGAAGGTCCTGCAGCTTCAGTATCAGTCAGTCACAATGCTCCTGCTGCCAGTCAATCGCCTTCGTCATCAAACACTCAAACTTCTCCAGTAATGCAAGAATCTTCAGATAATAATTCTTTGGAAGTTAATCCTTTTGCTCCTGTTGAGGAGGCTCCTTTTGAAAACATATTTGCTCCTGAACATTCATCAGACACATCCTTACCTGAGGAACACAGCACTGCTACTTCTGTTCATAACCATCAACCTCACGACCATCTCAGGAAATGGACCAGTGATCATCCAATCGACAACATCATAGGCAATCCCTCACGTCCAGTATCCACACGTAATCAACTAGCCACTGATGCACTATGGTGCTTCTTCAATTCAGTACTGTCTAAAGTCGAACCAAAAGATGCCAAAGAAGCAATGACTAAAGATTGCTGGTTCCAGGCTATGCAGGATGAAATCCATGAATTTGATCGACTTGAAGTATGGGAATTAGTGCCTCCTCCGGAGCGTGCAATGATAATTGCTTTAAAGTGGATCTTCAAAGTGAAGCTTGACGAGTATGGTGATGTCCTAAAGAACAAGGCACGGCTAGTTGCTAAAGGGTTTAGACAAGAAGAGGGCATTGATTTTGAAGAATCGTTTGCTCCGGTTGCTAGAATTGAAGCTATAAGAATCTTCCTGGCAAATGCTGCGAGTCGTAATATGATAGTCTACCAGATGGATGTCAAAACAGCTTTCTTGAATGGTGACTTAAAGGAAGAAGTTTATGTGAGTCAACCTGAGGGATTCGTGGATGCTGAACACCCTACTCATGTTTACCGCTTGAAGAAGGCTCTTTATGGGCTAAAACAGGCGCCAAGGGCATGGTACGATACATTGTCCAAGTTCCTCCTAGCGAACAGATTCTCCAAGGGTGTTGTTGATCCCACACTATTCACCAGGAAGTCAAGAAACCATCTACTGCTAGTTCAGATATATGTAGATGATATCATCTTTGCTTCAACTGATCCTAGTGAATGTGATAGTTTTTCAAAGGAGATGAATTCCAAATTCCAAATGTCCATGATGGGACAAATGTCATTCTTCTTAGGACTACAAGTATCTCAGAGTCCCGGAGGCATATTCATCAATCAATCCAAATACGCCAACGAGATCTTGAAAAAATTTGGATTCTATTCAAGTGAACCTGTTGACACTCCCATGGTTGATAGAACGAAGCTGGATGAAGATCCTTCAGGGATTCCAGTAGATATAACACAGTATCGAAGCATGATTGGATCTTTGATGTACATCATGGCTAGCAGACCAGATCTTCTGTTTGCTGTGTGTATGTGTGCTCGGTATCAATCCAGACCAACCAAGAAGCATGTTGAAGCAGTGAAAAGGATATTTCGATATCTTCAAGGCACGGTTCATATGGGTCTCTGGTATCCTAAGGACACGGCAATGGAGTTAACGGCTTACGCGGATGCTGATCATGCGGGATGTCAAGACACTCGTCGAAGTACTTCAGGAGGAGCTCAGTTTTTAGGGGAAAAATTGGTTAGTTGGTCTTCTAAGAAGCAGATGAGTACTTCCATATCATCTACTGAAGCTGAGTACATTGCTATGTCTGCTTGCTGTGCTCAAATCCTTTGGATGCGGTCACAGCTTTCGGACTATGGATTCTCATACAACAAAATTCCCCTATATTGTGACAACAAAAGCGCCATTGCCCTTTGTTGTAACAATGTTCAGCACTCCAGGTCAAAACACATCGACATCAGGCATCACTTCATCAGGGAACAAGTGGAAAAAGGAATTGTGGAACTATACTTTGTGAGGACAGAATTTCAGCTAGCTGACATCTTCACCAAGGCCCTCCCAAGAGAAAGGTTTCAGTTTATTCTCCCACGCCTTGGCATGAAAAGCATGACTCCTGAAACCCTCAAGTGTCTTCAGGATGAAAAGGAGGAGTAAAGGATTGTCTTCTTATATCCTTGTACATAGTTGTATATATCTTAAATCAAAAAGAAAAATACAAAAATATAAAACCTATAAAAACCATAAAAATCGAAAAATCAGAAAATACAAAAATAGTTCTACCTAGGCATGTCTTCTGTTTATCGATAACATTTACGGATCTAGAAATGTCATTCAACAATGGCACGGATTTTTAAATGAAGCTCGAGCAGAAGTTATACTAATCAGTTAAAACATGTCTTAATGGCTTGCTATTACTTTAGATAGCAACCCGCGCTTCAAACTGGGGAAAGCACGTCGCCAAAAAGACGGCTGTTCCTCCAACTGGGTGATGTTCACCTGGGCATGGATTACTTTATATCCATGTTTCTTTGATCTGATGTACGTTTCAGTGCATCATTTCTTGAAAAAGAAGAGAAGTCTTCTTTGCATACAAATAGTTTTCATTCTATGATTCTTCTGAAAATTATTTGTGAGACACTTGGTGAATATGTGTTGTATGAAATTTGTTTAAACTTGAATTATGCATAAAATTTGTCACTCAATCAACGACTACAAAACCTCACAACAGTTCTTGTTTGATGAGTTGTGGGGTTAAGCGTGATTTTAGTTGAGGTTCAACTAGAATACGGGTCATTGATTGAGGGGGAGAGTGAATTCAAATTTTATATCATCAAACGGATTTATTGGTTAAATCATACTTGTTAGAAATGGTTTTGTAGTTAATGGGGAATTAGTTGAAGAGGATCTTGCTTAAATATATCAAATGACCAAGTGTGTTAGTTGCTAGAAAGTTTAGGACATTATGTGCAATTTGCTTATAGTTTCCTAGCTTTATGTATCTAGAAGGTTCATTTGTGTTACTTTGGAATCCTCGTATAATCCCCAAAATGCTTTAAGACTCAAAACCTAAAAGAAGTTAGAAAACCAGTTGTGTTTGATGTTTTTGAATACTCCTCTGGCATTTGTATGATCTAAATAAATGAGTTTCAAATGTTGTTTGTCTCTGCTGCTTAATTGTTGTTGATATTGTGCATATGTTCTCAGGATTCGCTTAGGTAGATTGCTATTATGATAGAATCATGTTCCTAAGATCCTGAATTGAATATTGAAATCTGTGTGAATTGCCATGTTCATGATTGCTATTTGCTCTTCATGCTAGATAGTGGTTTGACGTAGTTCCTGATTATGGTTTGATTATAAGATGAACTTGGTATCATAATGTGGCAAGCTGCTGAAGGGTAGCTATCTAGGAATAGTGTATCTGTATGTATGTATATCTGTGTTGATATTCTTATGCAGATTCCATAGCCAAAATGAATGTACCAGTTCCCATTCTAACCATTTGATCAGACGTTCAAACTCTATTGATTGGCTCGGAATTCACCTCAACAACAATGTCGGCAACAACAACAACAACAACACTTTCACCACCATCACCACCATTCATCTATTTTGGTCTCGCTAAGTGGGGATCAACGACATTTGCGAAAGATTTGTTGGTGGATGGATAATCGATGTTGACCACTGACTCACTCAGAAAAGTGGGTGATTATATCATCTGCGCAAAAAGGTCAATATCATTTGTGTCATAATAATCAATTGTGCAAACTAAGCAGTGAATCTCCCTCTTAGATTAAGGGGGAGCATAGTATGTTCCATTATCAGAAAACATTTAATCGGACACATTTTCTCCCACATTTTTCTAACTTATTTAAATCAATTGAGATCACAAATCTCAAATGGTTTGAAATTTTTGATCGGGGGAGAGAATGTGATTTAAATATGAAATCTGATAAAATGTGATGTTTGGACGTAAGTGTAAGCTCTCCCATATGTGCTAAACTCTTTTGTATACCAAGGCACATATTGAGGGGGAGCAAAATGTTTTGGGCATAAAAGTAAGCTCTCCCATGTGTGCTAAACTACTTTATATATCGATGCACACATTGAGGGGGAGCAAATGTTTTGTGGAAACAAAAAGGATTTGGCATAACATGAGATCGTGACTCAGACTTAACAAATGAATTGACGATAGCTAAAGTCAGTAGTCGAAAGGACATGTCCTGGACGGGTAATAATTTCAAGCTAGTTTACTAGTGATGTAAGCGTGTCTCGCAAAGGACGTGTCTGAGTAGAATGTACCGATTTCGAGCGACTTTCCTTGAATGTGATCTGGACGGGTAATAATTTCAAGCTAGTTTACTAGTGATGTAAGCGTGTCTCGCGATGATCATGTTCTTGGAAAATCAATCAATTCAAAAAGTGCGAGCTCTACCTAACATGTGCAAATTTATAAAACAATCAACCGAGCACATGTTGAGGGGGAGCATTTGAAAAATATAAAACTCTCAAGTGTTTGCAAAAATGTGTTTCAGAATCATGAACACTTGGAGAAATTTTTCAAAGATTTGGTTTATGGCAATCGTGGAAGTACACCAAAGACCGACCATTTTAATTAATGCATGGAGCTATAAGGATGGTTAGGTTAGGCTCAAGTTCCCACGATCCCGCCAGAGCCGGAGGGATCTACCCAGGGACAATCCACTAGATAGTGTAGAAGTCCTTAGGTATGACTTAAAAGGAGAAAAGTGAATGAGGGAAGAGTGCCGACTGAGATGGAGCTAACACTGGAACAAACCCAACAAGGTGTTAGTTATGAAGTCTCGGTAAGCACTGAAGGGGTTGAAGAATGAAAAAGAATTGTAAAGATAAAGGGTGAAAAGAAATAGCCCTCCTTACAACTTAGGCAGAAACCGGGTCAATACATATGCTGTCAGAATCACTTAGTTGATTGCTGACATTGAAGACAAAGTATCATGGACCCAGTGATACGCTGCACAACCCTCCTTAGCCACTCAAGGTCCCTCAAAGGATTCTTGTTTCAATTGTCACGGAGTTCAATACATTCCTATCGTCTTTCTCACTCCGAGTTAGATGATATTGAAAAGGTGGCAGTCCTCTCCAGCCTCCGATCACCAAATCAAAACGCACAATAGAGTCTAGAGCCACGAGATGCATAATAAGATCTCATAGGGACACGAATCATTTCTACACTGGTTGTTCAACATTAAGGACTCCAGTTGTAATCTCATGAGTCCTACGCAGATCTTGGCAATCTGCCAGAACATTCATGAGAGAATTTACTTATGTAATTCTCAATGATTGAATGGAAATTCCTGCCAGGGTCAACTTCAAGCAGCCCTGAAAGCAGGTCACTTAGGTAATTCCTCGTGGATTACGCTTAGTGGTCGCGACGGTGTCAACCGGTCTACAGTCGTGGAGTGATCTCCAGCGACTCACCTAATCGTTGATTTACTACGGTAAAATCTTAAAAAGCCCTCTGTGGGTTTTCGTTTAGGAACGGTCTTGGTAAGGATTAGAGAGAGTCTTCACACTATGTTGTTGACGATCTCGAAGTCCAAACTTGTAAGCACCGGTCGAATTATTGCTAACTGTCGTATGCAGGAATTTCTGGCGGATGTTGCTGTGGAATGCTGTAGCTGGTTGCTGTTGTAGCTGGTTGCAGAAAAGATGTCAATCCACCACCACATGTTCACACCACATCATCATCAAAGAAGTCATGATCACCCTAAAAGACCTTCAACACAGCTTCTGCTAACTCTGATGCTGAAGATCATGACACCATATCGTGTGAGCATGTCGACTCTAAGTATATTTCATCACATGGAGTATTACTACAGAAAGATGACTTGGAGACTCAAGTGGGATGATACTTTCAAAGATAACTCAATGTTCATCCAAGACAAAAGAGAAGTCATCTTCAGATCACTGATGTTTGCACAACTATCTATGACATAGAAGATTCAATGAGTACGAGCTATAAAGACAAGTTCAGAAGAAAGAATGCTAGAATTCAAATTATTATTTCCGGGGTGACCTCCCTTAGGGGGAGATTGTTAGGAATATAAATATTCAGATGAAGGCTCGGTCACCCCGAGCATCTAATTAGCATTTCTATAGCTCGTAGGCTTATCTATATTATCTTAGTATTATTAGTATTAGTATTAGTATTAGTCGTATCTATATTTGTGGAGTGGGTCGGGGCTTTCCCCACTGTCAGCTCACTCCACAGTCCGCTAGGGACATAATATGTAGTAGTATATATATCCCTTCCCACACATGGGAAGGGTTGGACCTTTACAATCTAATACATTACATGTTTCTTTCTCTCACTAAAGGCTCCCAAAACTCTCCCACTTCTCTCTAGAATTTCTCTTCCATTCGATCCACAAACAACCCTCAAACAAGTGATTCGTGTTTAGTGAATACCCTACACTTTGATACCGTGATTGGTGCAGGTTGAGGCTCAGGTTCAGTGAGGATGCCTTTGCCTTTATCTTGATGGGTGGTAGAAGCTTCAGGAATCTCCCCCTCAGTGTGAGAAGGAGGAGAAGGAGGTTGTTGGCTTGTTGATACTTCAGGGGCTCTAGTGTCTTTCTCCCCCTCAACTGTTGCTTAAGCCATGGTGATAGCAAGAGTTGGAGTTACTGGAGCAGCAGGACCCTTGAAAGCCTGATAGATCTCAGTCATCATAGATTTGATGTCCGAGGTGTCTGTCTGAAGAGTTGAGATCTTATCAGCAAGAGATGCCTGAGAAGCTTCGATGCCTGACATCCTTGACCCAAGTGACCATGCCAAGGATGTTGAAGATTGTGCCCACGTACCCAGATGTTTTTCCTGAAGACCCAAGGAAGTCCTGATTGAGTCCAATGAAGAGTTAAGACCCTGAATATTAGAATCCTTCAGTAAGCTGAGAAGATCACTAAATTCAGCTGAGTGCTTCTGATAAGTTTCAGCAGCCTGAAGGACCTTCTTGTTGAGTTCGGGGTCATCCTTGACAGCTATTCGAATAGTTCCAAGGCCTTTGGTGATGCCTTCAAGAGCAAGATTGGACTTCCTGAGATGAAGATCAATAGCTGTCAGGGAGTGATTGGTGTCAGAATGCATTTCGTTCACATCATCATGATAACTTTCAACATCTGCCTTCAGGTTGGCATAGTGAACAGCAGCTTCAGTGTGATGATCGAACATCTCTTCAGAGAGACCAGTGTAAAGAGCTCTATTGGTCTTGAGCAGGAACTTGACCAATTTTCTTTCAGTGAGGGGAAGAGAGTCATCATACTTTTGGAGGATGTCCCCAGTATCAGAAGAATCAGAAGATTGAGAACCTGACTCTTCACTTTGGCGTGGAGATGACTGATGTGATTGTTCAGGTTGTTCAGGTTGTTCATCAGTTTCCATATCCTCCCCTGCCTCAAAAATTTCCTCTTCACTCTCTTCCCTGAGCTCTTCATCAGACTCAATAAAAGCCTGAAAGTCCCCCATGGACTCAATACCCAAAAATTCAACCGGTTCCTCTTTATAAAAAGACTCGCCTTTCGTTTGGTCAGGTCCTGACCCCGTTGTCAAAATAACTGAGTGGGTTTGCTCAGCCTGACTAGCCATAATAACTGGGGTAACACCAGCCTGGCTTTTGGGGGCAGGTCCTGAGAGGATTGGACCGCCTGAGGGGTTTATGGGTTCCGTATCAGCGGGTTGTTTCTTTCCCTCTGAGTCTTTGTCCCCCTTAGCACCTTCAACCACTGATGGGTGTTTTTCAGTGATATCACAGGTACTGATTGTGAAAGTTGGTGGACCCCCTTCCTATCAGGATTGTGTTGTCCTTTTGGGGATTTAGGGTCCTTTTCTCCCTGAGATCCTGAGGGTGATTGCTCAGGAACGTTAGCGGGATGTGAATGTTTGTGGGTCCCCTTCTCAGTAAGGTAGTGCTGCCTTACCAAGGATTTAGAACCCTTTCCTCTCTTGGGAACTGATTGTTTTTTGACAGTTCCTTCATCGGGATGTGAGGGGGTGTGGGTCCTTTTCCCAGTAGGGTGGTGCTGCCCTACCGAGGATTCAGGACCCTTTCCTCCTTGGGCACTGATTGTGATTTATCAGTACCTTCATCGGGATGTGAGGGGGGAATGCTTCCTGATCCCTCTGACTTGTTTATGTCAGTTGAACCATGTGAAACGGGTGTGCCCAAGGTCACTGAGGATGATTGCTCAGTGACCTCTGTTGGCCTTTGTTTTGAGGTCAAGAGGGTCTCAGAAATGGGTGTCTCAGAGGTCTCGGCCTTTTTCAACCTCTTTTTAAGGTTTAGTTGGTTTTGAGGATCAGTCTCAGTGGCGAGTGGCTTGGGTCTAACCACCTGGCTGGACTGACCCTTCTTTGTCTTCTTCACCTTTTTGGTCGGTGAAGGAACTGGTGAGATAGCGTCGTTACCCTGAATGACTGATTGCATGTATTCAGTCAGGGCAATATTTGTAACCTCACTGATGCTACTAGTGAAGTTTGACTTGTGCAGGACGTCAGGCTTCGTACCTTCTGCATCAGGCCTCACGTAGTCAGAACCAAGTAGGTCCTGAAGCACACAGGAAACAAATCTAGGGTAGGACATATGCCTTTGCCTATGTTTTCCTGAGAGCTTAGCAACAAGGTCTCGGAAGATTATTCCTCCGATGTCAATTTTTGTACCCTCAAGGAGACTGAACAGCATCAATTGTTGTGATGAGTTCAATTGTTCCGTAGAGGATTTATTTCCACCCAGGACCTGAATGACAAATGTCATCAGTATCCTCCAAATAGGATGGAACCATGTTTTGACTACTGGAGCCTTCTCCAATAAGCCTCCATCAGACGTTGTAGGACTTCTGGGGTCATGGGGAGCTAAGAAGATCAGTTCATTCTTTATGTCCTGATCAGTAGGGTTATGTGCAAACGCTTCAGCAAAGTCAAGGCATGTGGCTTTGATGAAGGTTGAGTAGTCAAATGAGAGGGTTCTGCTCCCATTCATCACCGTGAAGGTGATGATTGACTCTTTGGTATCTTTGGGGCTGGTAGCCACAGCCGTGCACCAGAATTCCCTCAAATAGTCATGGTAGATGACTGAGGGGGTGTGGGTGAAAGCCTTTGCAAGAAAACAATTACGAAGAAATTTCATAACGTTCTTGTATGCTGGGTAGCTTTATGGATAAGAAAATTTTCCTAAGACATTGTTCTTTGTTAGGTCAACGTCCCCAGTGAAGAATTCCACATTGGGGGCGTATGCTATAGCTCTAGAAGAAGCCATTGTGGGTAAGTCTGGGTTTGACTAAGGTTTCTGGGTTTCTAAAGCTTAAGAATACACACACAATTAGTTTTTGAGAATTAAAATGGCAGAGTTTTGCTTAAGTTCTATAAAAACGTGTGTGTGTTTCTTTTGGTTGGGTTATTTATAGAGGAGTGGAGATGGGGGTGTTTTAGACATTTGAGCGATCTTAATTTATTCAAAAAGAATTATTGGAAATTGTTTTGAATAATATGTTTTGGGATCCGCATTTAATGCCAACACTTCACTTTCCTGGTTTGGCGCAACAGTCGAAGTGAACAGTTGAGCAGTTCTGCAAAAGTGTAATTTGCAGAGATGAGTCATCACATATTTGTAATGTGATTGGAGAGGCATTTAATGCCAAGTGGGAATGTGGTGGCCCAGAGGTGGAAGCCAGAAAGGCAAAAAGAACAAATATTCTTGAATTAAATATGAGTTCAGTTACCAACCTCGGACATTTACTAACTAGATACTTAGAGCATTTAAGTCAGTATTTAATGTCTCTTTTCAGGGCCCTGAATGACATTTCATTCAGTGATGGTTTTTCAGGGACTTGGGATTAGTCACTGATTATTCAGGAAGATGGAATGATTCCTGAGCTACAAGGATTCAGGAACTTGGGTTTAGTTCCTGAACCCTAAAGATTTCAGGAACTTGGGTTTAGTTCCTGAGGTTGATGGTTCAGTGAGATGTTTTCACTGATGTACACATTGAGTCAGGGACCTGAGGTTTTAAGACTTTACACTTCAGTTGGAAGGATTCAATCAGTGGACTGATTCTCTATATCCAACATTCCTAATTCAGCTTTCAGCCTTGTGAAAGTTGGTTCATCCAAAGGTTTGGTGAAGATATCAGCTAACTGATATTCAGTAGGGATGAAGTGTAATTCAATGTCACCATTCATAACATGGTCCCTGATGAAATGATATCTGATATCAATGTGTTTTGTTCTCTGATGAAGAACAGGGTTGTTTGAGATTGCAATTGCACTTGTGTTGTCACAAAAGATGGGTACCATCTTATACTGAATTCCATAGTCACTGAGTTGACTTTTCATCCAGAGTACATTTGCACAACAACTAGCTGCTGCAACATATTCAGCCTCAGCTGAGGACAAGGCAACTGATTGTTGCTTCTTAGCACTCCAACAGACTAGCTTCCCACCAAGTATTTGGCAAGAGCCTGAGGTGCTTTTTCTGTCCATGTTGCATCCAACATAGTCAGAGTCTGAGTATCCTTTAAGATCAAGTCCTGAGCACTTTGGATAGTATAATCCAAGGTTAGGAGTGCCTTTCAGGTACCTGAATATCCTTTTCACAGCAGTGATATGAGATTCTCTTGGGTCAGATTGATATCAGGCACATAGACATACTGAGAATTGGATATCAGGCCTTGATGCAAGTAGATACATCAGTGATCCTATCATTCCTCTAAATAGAGTTTGATTTACTGGTTTACCAGTAAGATCAGGACCAAGGTTGTTTGGGGGGACCATGGGAGTTTTGACTGAGGCACAGTCACTGAGATCATACTTCTTCAGTAGATTCTTTACATACTTCTCTTGACTGATAGTGGTTCCTCTATCAGTCTGCTTGATCTGTAGACCAAGGAAGTATGTCAGTTCTCCCATCATGCTCTTTTCAAACTTCTTTGCCATAAGTTTTTCAAATTGTTTGCAAAGTTTGAAACTTGTTGAGCCAAAGATGATGTCATCAACATACACTTGTACTAGTATGACATCATTATTTATCTTATAGATAAACAATGTGTTGTCTATCTTGCCTCTGACAAATTTGTTTTGGATTAAGAAGGCTGAGAGAGTCTCATACCATGCCCTGGGAGCTTGCTTTAGTCCATAAAGGGCTTTGTTAAGCTTACAGACATGATCAGGAGACTTATGGCTTTCAAATCCAGGAGGTTGCTGAACATACACTTCTTCTTTCAGTGAACCATTTAAGAATGCACTTTTAGCATCCATTTGGTATACTCTGAAGTTCATGTATGTAGCAAAAGCAAGGAAGATCCTGATGGCTTCCATCCTTGCTACTGGTGCAAATGTTTCTTCATAGTCAATGCCTTCTTGTTGATTATAGCCTTTGGCTACAAGTCTGGCTTTGTTTTTAATGACTATGCCATTTTCATCAGTTTTGTTTTTGAATACCCATTTCATGCCAATGACTGAGACATTCTCAGGACATTTGACCAAGGTCATTACCTTTTTTATGTCAAATTGTTCCAGTTCATCATGCATGGCCTGAACCCAACTTGGATGTATAAGTGCTTCTTTAACACTTTTGGGTTCAATTGTAGAAATGAAGTCCACAAATAGGCATTCATTGGCTGAGGCTGCTCTTAGACTAGCAGCCATGCTTCTGGTGAGCATGCCTTCAGTAGGCACTCCAATAATATTGACAAGTTCAATGTCCTGAGACCTAGTCCAACTTTCCTGAGGTCCTGGATATTGATTTGAACTTGTGGAGGCCTGATTGGGTAGAGGGGTTGGTTCTGGAGTAGACACATGATCATTGATTGGATCTTGAGTGTCTACCAGATCACAGAGATTGTTTGGTTCTTGAGCATTTTGAACAGACTGATCAATTTCATCAGTGTTTGCATGTACCTCAACAAACTCAGTGATGGTTGGGTTGGGTAGGTTGTGAGGGATTATGTAATAGGAGAGGTTAGCATCATCTTGATACTGAGTAGAAGGATTGTTTTCAGGAAGATATTCATCAGGAGGATATCTTGAAGAATTATCAATTCCTATCTCTTCTACTGAGGCAGTTGAGAACCTGATTGCATCAGTGCTCTCATCAAAGGTAACATGAAATGTTTCCTCAGTCTGCTGTCTCCTTGTGTTGAACACTCTGAAGGCTTTTGAGACAAGTGAGTATCCCAGGAAGTATCCATCATCAGCTTTTGCATCAAATTTTCCTAAGTGATCCTTGTGATTATGAATAAACACAGGACACCCAAAGACATGAAAGTAGCTGATGTCAGGGATTCTTCCTTTGAATAACTCATATGGGGTTTTCCCATGTCTCTTGACAATGATGGATCTGTTTTGTGTATAACAGGAAGTTTTGACTGCATCAGTCCAAAAATGGTTGGAAAGGACTGATCCACATAGCATTGTCCTAGCAGCTTCAATGAGTGTTCTATTTTTCCTTTCAGCAACACCATTTTGTTCAGGTGTATATGGAGAGGAAAAGTTTTGGGAAATACCTTTCTCATCACAGAAACATTCAAGTTCATAATTTTTGAACTCAGTCCCATTGTCAGTTCTAATCTGTTTGACCTTGATGTCATTTTAATTTTCAATGTTCCTGACAAAGGACATGATTGTTTCAGCTGCCTGACTCTTTTTGATCAGGAAGAATACCCAAGTGTATCTAGAGTATTCATCCACTATGACCAGAGTATACTTCTCATGGTTAGTTGATCTTGGACTGATAGGTCCAAATAGATCCATATGGAGAAGATGTAGGCAGTTCCTGACGGAAAAGTTGGTTTTGGTTTTAAAGGATGCTCTGTGATGTTTACCTTTTTCACAAGCTGAGCATGGTTTATCCTTTGAAAACACAAGTGATGGTAAACCAAGGACCTTGTTTTGTTTTACAAGATTGTTTATGTTTTTAAAGTTCAGGTGGGTGAGTCTCTTATGCCAAAGCCAGTTGAAAGTATCAGTGGCCTTAGCAAAGAGACAAGTTCCATCCTGAGTTAGACTGGACATGTCTAATACATAAACATCTTGTCTTCTTGGTGCAATGAGGACAATTTCCTTATTTGCATTGAAGATGGTTCCTTGTTTGTCATCAAACTGAACTATGTATTTTGCATCACATAGTTGACTGACACTTATCAGATTGTACTTAAGACCATTTACATAAGCTATCCTAGTAAAGACAATACCATTGCAGTTTACTGAACCATAACCCTCAGTGAGACATGTTGAATTATCTGCAAATATCACTTTGGGTCCTGGTTCTTTCACATATTTGTGCAGACACTCCTTAACACCAGTCATGCTCCTTGAACATCCACTGTCTAGATGCCAAATAGGATCCCTGGCATTCTTCTGCACAAATAGTAAATTGGGTCAGTTCTTTCTAGGACTCCATTTCATGGAGGGTTTGGTTTTGTAGGTCTTTATGAAAGTATTAATTGATTCATGGTCAGTGGTTGAGTGGACTGAGCTACCACAAGTTTTGCATTTAATTGCAGGGGTAGCCTCAGTAGTCTGAGAGGATTGTTTATTCATTCCTCTTTTTGACTGAATGACCCTCTCTTTTCCTGAGGATTTCTGAGTGGTACTTCCACTAGATTCACAGTGTTTGTCATTTTGACAATCCTCAGGATGATGATCATTGAATCCACACAATGGGCAAGGTGGAAAAGGCTTGGCCTTTTGCTTCTGTTTCTGCTTGAAATCAGAAGGGTAGTTCAGGCACTGAGCCTTAAGTCCTGAAAAGTTTGACATGACTGAGCATTTTTTATGATCAGAGGTCCTGTGATCTTCCTTTTTACAAATCATGCAGTAAAGGCCTCTATAGCAGTCATCAGTGAGATGATTTGTATAGTTGCACAGTTCACACTTTTTCAGGGGTTTGGTTGGTTTGGGTTTGGTCTTTGAGGAGGCTAGTTTTTGTTCCTTCTTTAATTGAGAAGGTTTTTCAGAAGATACAATCTTCTCACTTAGCTTCCTAACCATTTCAGTCAACTGATCAATTCTTGGATCGGGACTTTGGTTTGCTACTTCAGAAGGGACTGAAGTTGATGAGTCAACAGTATTTACTGAGACTTCAAGGGGTGGTCTTCTCAGGAGGATTCTACCTTTTCCTGATCTCTCCTTTGGAGAGTGTGGGGAGTAGACCAATGGTGGGAGGTCTGAGCTTGGTGCAGCACCCTGAAGGGTATTTAGTGGAGGGAGTGGAGGAGTTGATTCTGATTCAGGCTCACTGATTGGATCAGAAATATTGAGTTGGTCAAAGAGTCCAAGCATACCTTTCAGAGCCTGACTTTCAGGGAGCAAGATGTTTCCAGTCTCAAAGTTTGGAAACTTACTGACTGGGTTGTCCCTGACAATCCAGTCATTTGACTTGGGTTCCATCTCTTGCTCAAAGGATATGCCAGCTGGAACAAAGGTCATTTCACTGGGACTTTCACTGGAGGTTTTAGTGAGGTGGTCAATTCCTATAGTTATCTTAGGAATTAAGCCCACAGAATCAAAGACCTTAGGGTTCTTTTTGGTCCAGCTTTCAATGGCAGCTTTTTCTTTCTTAAGTTCTGTTTGAAGGGCTTGGTTTTGTTTCAAAATTTCAGTGTTCTGAATTTGTAGAGTAATAGATTCTAGTTTGGCTTGTTTCAATGCAAGCAGTTCATCTCTACATTTATTTAATTCTGACACAATTTTGTTATATTTTGAAAACAGGTTAAGCCTTTGTTCCTCAACAAACTTTAGATCAACACAAATATAACTCATGTAAGATTGCCAATCAAAATCATCATCCATAGAAAGTAAAGTATTTACCTTCTTCATGGTGATGTTGACCCACTCTCCATTCCTAGCATGGCTTTTTCCCACAGCCACCTGATCCTCTTCAGAAAGTGCCATCAGTGCACTAACTCTTATTTCCTCATCTGAGGAAACCTCTTCTTCATCCCAGTCATATGCTTCAGCTACTAATACCTTGTTCTTTGTCTGAATAGGTTTAGATGTTTGAGCATCCTGAGACAATATGGGGTTAGTTTCAAGAAGTGCAAGTTTAGCTTTGATTTTCCTATATTTTGTTTCAAAATCCTTTTGACCCTTGTTTTGAAATTGTTGGGTGGACTGAAACATTTTAGGTTGAAACTTGCTAGTTCCTGAGGAACTGTTAGAATAACAGTCCCTAGCAAAATGACCCTTTTTACCACATTTAAAGCATTCAGTGGTCTCATTTGCTTTTGGTTTTGTAAAGTTGGACTGATTTCTTTTGATGAAACGTCTTGAACTAGCAAGGAGTGCCCTTTCTTGGAATTCCAAGTTCAAGTCGTTCAGGTACTCCTCACCAGTCCTTTCATCAATTTCTTCTTCAGAATCCTCTTGAATATCCTGCACAACACCATTAGAATAGAAAGCAGTTGATATGGGTGTGGAGGTTAAGGCCTTTTTGGACTCAAGAGCTTTTGAGTCAGGGTATCTCCTTGAGATCAAGTTGTCTTCATAGACAAACTTCCCATAAATTTCAGGGAGCTCAAGGGTCTGAATGTGGTTAGCATTCCTTAGGCCTTGTGAGAAGTTGAGCCACTTCTCAGGGAGACTGTTGACAAAGCCAACATTTGTCTCATGCTTAGACAGTACAACACCATCATTTGATAATTCATTTATCAAAGTCTTGTATCTGGTGTAGGTCTGTGAGAGACTTTCAGAGTCTTTTGCCCTGAAAGTATTATACTCAAGTTTAAGGTCCATGACCCTATTTTCCTTGGTATCTGAGGGACCCTCAAAGCTGTTTACCAAGTCATCCCAAGTTTGCTTGGCTGTTAGACAGTTGATGACTGATTCCATTATATCGTCAGGAAGACATGATATAAGGATGCTTTTCAGGCGTTGGTCTTGATTGACCACCCTCCTCTCATCAATGGTCCATTGGGCCTCAGGCTTGTTTAGCCCTTCGGTTGTCTTAGGGACAAATGGGCCATCCCTGATACAGGTGATGTAGTAGGGTTCCATACCGGTAAGATAGCAAATCATACGCTTCTTCCATTTGCTAAATTTCCCAGCTTCAAGTCTGGGTGCAACAGCGGAGTAGCTGCCACCCTTTTTGTCGACTAGCTGGGGTACATTGATATCAGCCATAGTAGGATCTTGGTTTTAAAAACCTAGAGCACTCTTGGTTAGTTTAAAAGGATTTTATAAACCAGAGGCTCTGATACCACTTGTTGGTCCCTTTACACGCTTAGAGTTAACTAGAAAGTTAATCTATTTGTGTTAATGACTAATACAATGTTATGATTAATTCTAACAGTTATAAAACGTGAATATAAAAACTCAAGGTAATTTTCAACGTTTAAATTCTTATTAGAAATGAATCAAAGAATCTATACCCAAGTGTTTTGCGGAATAAACACTTGGGATTGAATAGACAAGGTATGGTGGTGTCTCCTATCTAAACTCAAGTTTTGCTTGAGTGGTAACAATGCGACCTCACTGAGCAATCTCAGGGATGCGTTACTCTTTGTAGGAGAGAAGTTGTTTTGCAAAAGTCTAAGCTTTAATTGTACAAAACACACACAACTTTTCTCCTTCTCAATCTATTTATACACAAGTAAAATGAGTAAAAGTAATTAAAATATTACAAGTTGTTGAGCAAGCGTGTCTGACAATTACAACAGTAATTGTCATTTTCAAGAACCAATAGAAATGGCTTATTAAGTCTTTAGAAGTGGTTGGTCTGACACTCCAAGACTTTAAGCCGTCTTAGGAAGGATTTCTTCCTGACAAGATAAGATTTGATCTTATCTTAAATCCTTCCTAGATATTTCTGCCTTTCTTCTCAGGCACTTAGTTCTTCAGGACACGCTTCTTAGTTATCATTCATAATTACTTCATTGTTGTTGAGGAGACTGGGGTTCAGTGAGTTCTTGTCCAACACTCACTGAACCATCATCTTCTTCTTTGGCTTAAGTGCTACTTCAGGGAGTACCGCCTTCCTGCGTAGTGAATCCTTCTATTTGAATTCGCCTTAAGCATCCTGAAGATGACTCACTGAGAGGCTGTTCTCTCAGTGACTTGATTTGTTCTCGGTTTAAGTTAACACTTAGTTAATTTGTGTCCAAATCATGTTTTAAGTATTCTTGGGTTTTTCATGACCCAACAGTATAAGACTACCATTAATGCAAAGATACCATATGTTTCTTGATTTAATTTCCATAACACACTTACATAACAAACTAACTAGCAAAAGTTCAAGATATTCTCTCTTTTCTCTCCTCTTTGCTCGGCCAAGAACATGAACACACAAGAATCCATAATTTTTCCAAGATCAAGTTACAATCAAGTCCCATTTACATCCCTAGCTAGGATTTTGAAATAAAAATCCCTAGGTTACTTACATATTTCTCTCCAAATCACCTCAAATATTCAAGTAAGCTTCAAGAAAACTTTTTAATCTTTTCATACTTTCATTTGTTATATTTTCAAGTTATAATAGTAACTAGTTATGCAAATATATATGTTACATACCACTTGATACTCATTTTAACTATAAACATAGATCTATGAATTTTTAGTGTAACCTCATGAAATCCACCAAAGTTGGTGATGTTTAAGACCCCATGACAGCTTAAAAAGGTGTATGGTAGGATTAGAATTGTTGTGGTGTTGATTGGAAGTAGTTTGATAATGTTTTGAATAAGTCTTGAACCATAAAAGTGATTTTTAACCACTATAGAAAAGCTACTGTCCAAAAACGTAAAATCTGGAAAACTCAGTGACTCAGGGGATATTTTGGCCTTCATATTCAGAAAATACTTTCAAAAACGAAACCGTGGGCGCTTGAATGAGTAAAAACCGACTTACGACGAAGGAGATATGATTTTTCTAAGTTAGACGACGAAAAACTATTTTATGAAAATTTCTTGCTGTTTTTCCGAATTTCAAGGGACAAAACGAGGCGTTAGACGTGATCTATAAGAGCCGAACTATTGAAATTATGTTAGTTTACATTAATACGAAGCCGTGGATATAAAGAACTTGGAAAACGAGCTTATAACGACCAAGATACACGTGTTTGAAACCCGACAATTACAATATATTATTGACAGTTTCTAATAGCAAAATAATTCTAAGTCTAAAAACTGTTTTTGCAATACACTATATTGAGAGCCATTTTTCTTATTGAACGAGGCCCGTATGGTCATAAGTTAAACGATTCGACTTCAAAACATTGTTACAAGGTTTCTAAAAACGCCAAACTTGTTTACTAACACTTAACGTACACCCTTTTATGGCTAGTTTTGCGAGACCATTTGGTCATGTTTTCAAGTAATGAAAAATGTTAATTTTTACGACGAAAACACAATATTCACCGATAAGTCACCAAACGAGGATCATGGAGTATCATTTCGACGTATTTACACGAAAAGTGTTTATTAACTTAGCGAGACGTCAAAAATGTATTTGCATGTGTAGCATCATTTCATTTCTTACATTAGATCCTATCATTCATATTAGGTCTCGGTTAGAGATCGTGCCTCATTTCAGTGTATCAACTATTGTCATTGTTACTATCGCATCAGGTGAGTTCATGGCCCCTACTCTTTCTTGTTTTAAAATACTTTTGGGGGAGAATACATGCTTGTTTTCATCTAAATGTATACTTGATTTACTTGATTATGCCACTTGTTTAGTCAAACCATTATTTGCTCCACTTATGAATTTGTTATTCATTCGAATGTATTGTATATTTACTTGTATCACACTTAATTCTTTTTACCTTTGGATCAAAGCACTTTAAACAATTATGTCTGCTTAACCGAATGAACCGGCACCAACACTATGTACATACATGACAGAATGAACGGGCCACATAACCGAATGTACGGGTAATATGACCGAATGAACTGGTCACATGACAGAATGAACGGGTCACATGACAGAATGAACGGGTCACATAACCGAATGAATTGGTCACGTAACCGAATGTACTGATCGAACTAAATGTATTTTAAATCATGGTCCACATATTACCTTTGTTCATTTAAACCAAATCTTATCGGGCAGTGGGTTGTAAACACACAGGTTGCAGGTCTTGTATGGGCGCGACTTGGGACTGAGTGGATTTACAATGCCTTTGCTGGGAAATCATTTTCAAATGCATTACATTTTACACTAAACTCTATGAACTCACCAACCTCGTGTTGACACTTTAGCATGTATTTTCAGGTATAAAGCAATAGTACACTATTGGAGGCTCTTGGCAGGGCATGGCATGGTCATAGAAGACTCTGATATTCATTTGGGGACCGCTTAACTTATTTATGGGCTTATTTCCGCACTACTTTTTAATCATGTAAACTTAACACTTTTGCTAATGAATTTCATTCTAAATGATTGAGGTAAAAACCGTTCTTTCTACTTGTGTTGTGATACCAAATGAGTAGCACCCCAGCGACATGTATGCTTCCGCTGGACCCGATTTCTGGGGGTGTTACATTATCGGTTCCTCAAAAGTTGTTTTAATGATACGTTAAGTTATTCGTTAGAATTCGTTATATAAATATATATATAAACGTAACGTAATTTGAATATATTGTACGAATTGTAAAAATGCCCCTTATGCATGAAAGTTTATAAAACATGTGATGGAAATATATATGAAATAAAGTTAATTAATGGTCCCTGAATTTATATAAAATTTACACTTTTCACCCTAACGGTGAAACTTTTGCACCGTTAGTCCTTACTTAGTTAATAGTTACATTTTTAGTCCAAAAGGTTCCAATATGACATTTTATGACTTCTGTTTACTGGATGATCATTTTCTACCCTTAACTTATGAAAATGACAGTTTTGACCATAGATTATGTGAAAGTTACAATATTAACCCGATTTGTAATATGTTTTGCAATTTAAGTCCAAATTTCACAAAAATTGTATATTAAGTTTTCTGAGAGTTGTATAAGCCTTAAATAGCTTATTGGAGTTTTATGAAACCGCTTATTACCAAAAAAAAAGCTTATTTAGTGCTTAATGGGCTTTAACGAAATAAAACCAGACCCAATAACAAATTACGATCCGTTGGGTTTTAAAATAAATTGGGCTTGTCTTTGGGCTTATTTTAATGTCTTAAAAACATTACCAAACTGCTTATACGAACTACTTATCGAAATAGCTTATTATGAGCGTATTGGACTTAAAAGCCCACTCGGATATATATTGAGTTTTATGACTGTTTCGAATACGATAAGCTTTGAGGTTTAAAAAGGTCTCTTAAGAGCTTATTTGAACAGCTTATTAGGTGAGCTTATAGAGAATTAGTTCGAGCCATTAATCGATAGGTTGTACGTATGAAATGGGTTTTATGGAGCGTTTCTAGTCTATAAAATCAATAGGTCCAAAGTATAAAAATGACATATAAACGTATGATATGCAATATGAGTTAGAAATGAGTCTCTTTAAGCATTAAAATGGAGAAATAAATGTCGAATGAGTATATTACTTGTATTCTAGCCATCCTTTGATATAGGAGGTCATATGCATACTTGAAATAAATAACTAGAAATTTTAAATAATAAAGGTAAGCTAAATATGTATCGAATGAACATATATATGATGCATGAATTATTAAAAACCATAAGAATGTATAGAAATGAGTTTGAATGCTTACTACACCAAGAAGGTGGTGAGGAAACACGTTAAAATGGACTAGGATCCGAATGTGTTGCTCGTAATTTGCTAGGATGATCACAAAGGAATCGAGAGCAAGGTTTTTGACTTGGAAATGGTTCGAACAACTAGAGAAAGGGTTCTTGATCTCTTCGAATGGACTTGGCAGGAGAAAACACTTAGAGAAATATGTGAAGTGAGTTTTTTAAGTGTGAAAGGAGAGTGTGTATGATTATCCGTATATGTATGCATGTATCTAGACGAGTATATAGTATTTTAAAGACTCGAGTTGGGGTTCGATGGGACTGTAGCAGGGATTAGGGAATATGTATAGCTTAGCACTCGAGTATATTGGAACTTAAGAGGGGAGTTGTGTGTAGCTTCGGTCATAAGATCAAGTGGCATGTTTAATTATATTCATTCGACAAGCCAAAAGGTCCAAACAACCTTTTTAACGTGACCAAATGTGTAGGAAAGGTGTATAAGGATTTATGGAATTCATTTAAGACAAGAACAATGTAAATCACATAGGAAAAATATAGTTTAGTCGAATTGATCAACACTTGGATGCATTGCACTCGTGTCGAGTTGGATTTACTTTGAGCCTTGTTTTATGATCAAACATTCAAATTAGGAAGCGAGGCTTATCAATCCTAATTATTTGAAGTATGAAGATTCGAATGGTGTAAAATGTAGCATAGGTTAAGTGTCGTAATCACAAAATATAAAGGGCAAGTGTTTGGGTGTTAGATCGAGTGAAATAAAAGAGATATAGAAATTGAATTGGGCTTGAATAGTAACAGGCTTAGAATTTGGGACGATAATAGTAATAAGGATCCGTTTGGTTGTTTATTAGTATAAGTGATTGTCGTGGTCCGTGTGTGAGCTCGTTCTAAAGTATTTGTGAATCACGTATCAACGTGTTTGAATTATTGTAATGTAATAAACAAAATTTTAAAATTTTGCTCGTAAAAATGGTTAACTGAACTGTAATGGTAATTTAATACTTGATTAACATTTACAAATCACTGAGAAATTTTACAGGTTGCTACAACAACCTTATGGTGTTTGATTGAAAACCAAAGTGAGAAAGAACGATCCTCGTTACGAACGAATTCGACTTGATGGAAGAATTCCAACACAAACCACGGACAGATTGGTTCATTGATGGTAAGTAGTGAATCAAAACCTATGGTTCGAAAGGCTCTTCTAACTTCTTCATAAAAGGTTAAATTGGGGTCGACAGTCCTTCCTTCGTGAATATGTCGTGACTCAAGATTTTGGAAACTTGAAGTAACATCATAGCGTGTGTAAGGTTCAGTTGAAATGTTTGGAATGTAGTAGTTGGTTAGATGATGATCAATGTCATATGTATGCGACATTTTTGAGACCTAGACAAATTTAAGCAAACATAAACTTTATTGATGCATGAGAGTTTTTAGTTAACCTTATTTATCAAATTTTGATCAAATGGGATTTATGAAAAAGGTTTCTTTTTATTACCAATGTCAAAACAATTATTTGATTTAAAGATTAATTTAATCTATAAAACATTTGAATGGTTTGATTTAATCCCATTTGAATTACTTCTTTGATAATCCTAGAATCTAATTGGAAGAAGAAAGATTAAAATAGATGATGTAATTACTTACACAGATGATTAGGAGATTGATTTTGAAAAGGATGGAACCCTAAGATGAGAGGGTTTTGCTTTTGATTGTTTTTGGTGTTATGAGTGGGAGAAAATTTTGTTTGTTAATGTTTGAAGTACGTATCAGTTACCTGATGTGCCGGTTCTTCCGGATCATTTGAGAAAAGGATCCAGTGGGTTATAATTGATGGATCCGGGAAGACAGTTGAAAAACAGGGATGGTGTTTGGTGTATTAGTCCTTTTAATCAGTTTGTTTAAGCATTTTGATTATGACTAATTTTCCTAAGTAAGAATCAGGGGATTAGAGAATTAATTTGAAGGGTTTAGACGAAGTTAGTATGCTGCATATTAGAATATAGATCGCAACGAGAAATAAGTTTCAGAAGTGATTGTGTAGGTAGTTTTGAGATGAGAGTGTACGATAGACTATAGTTGTGTTGTCTTCATTTCTTCTCTTGATGAGATGGAATCAAGAGAGTAAGAATGTTTATCGCAAGAGTGAGGAATTTTGATGAATCAAATACTTATTTTTCATTTTAGTGTTTATGAGTTTGATTGAGATGATGATCAAGAAAAAAAAAACTTTTTCTTGTGTCGACTTGACCCTTTTTAGTTAATGGATTTTGAGGAAGATAGGAATGATGGAATGCAATTCCTTATAGTTTGAAAGATTAGTGAAGAGAGACTTTTTGAAAGTTGTGATTTAGATTAAAAGTTTTGTGTTGATATGACTATTTTAACAACAATGTTCAAAAGAATTTTGAAGAACAAAACAAGTAAGCACAAGTATATCAAGTAATTGTGTACCAGATAGATCAGCACTTTTAATCACAAACAAATAATCACTTAAAAAGAAAAACAAACATACCTTTGCCATATTATTCTCAAGGGTGAGAATACTCCTAGATAAGCAATACTTCATGAGCTTTAAAAGAGCTTTCCAACATGAAGATTTCTACAAGGAGGTATGTTAGAAACACTTAAATGTTATAACAATTTTATCAACATCCAAGTCTAGATAGTGTTATTATTTTTGTAAAAATGAGTTAGATGTCAACTTTTACAAAAGGTTTTTCATTCGTTGTAGCTTTCAAAACATACACGGATCGTATCAAGTTTTTAAAGTACAATATACTCTAAGAAACTTGGTAACGAAGCTCTGATGCCAATTGTAGAAAACTAGAATAGGGTTGAATAGTTTTACCGATTAAAATCACTTATTAAAACTTATAGATCGATTTATGTCAATCTAGTTTTGACGTGTTGGATATTGATAGAAAGAAAAGCATGTAAACTAAACTACGAGATAGAGTTAGAGAGACACAACCAGAACACAAGTATTTATAGTGGTTCGGCTACAAGGATACCTTCCTTGCCCTACTCCACTCCCCGAGTCACCTACTCGAGAGTTCGTTATTACTTCACAACACAAACTCCTTCACATGGCGGAGAAGCCTTCACAACATCGCTTACACTTTATCCGGTACAAAGCTAGATACTGGGTCTTTCACACAAGGTAGACCAAACCTTCGTCGCCTACACTTTATTCGGTACAAGGCTGGATACCGGGTCCTTAGCACGGCGGACCGAACCAACACAGCCAATACAACTCGACTAAAGGATCAAACGTCCTTTTACACCTATCGACTCAACACATCTACAACACCCTTTGAGAAGAAAGAAAGAACAAGAATCACTTCTGTGATCTTGGAAGAAAAGAATCAAAGCAACCCATATCACGAGCTTGCACATCTTCGAGAGATTGTGATCTCGCCTTAAGGAAGGAGCCTAGAGAATCACAAAGAGAAACTTCATAGAAAGATCCTTGGATCTGAGGTTAGGGAGTTTAGAGTATAAAGAGAAGTAAACTCTAAAAGGGGTGAGAGATAAGAGAGAAATAGCTCACTATTTATTGGCAAAACTGCCTACTATTCACACGGTTCCACCGGATCCCTTCCCAGAGGGATCCGGCTAGTGTAAACCGAGGGATACGGGTAACTGGGTAAACCAGTCCGGATTTTGGGTTACAAACCGGGTTATGGGTTATGGGTTATGATCCATGGATAGATGATGTCATGCCTGATGTCAAAGACATCTTGGGTCATGGGTCATGGACTTTGGGTAATGGGTTATGGACTTTGGGTCATGGGTCATGGGTTTTACCCATTATGGATGTCATGCATGATGTCATGCAATGGGTCATGGGTTATGGGTCAAGCTCCATGGTTTATGGTTTATGGACTTGATTTTGGGCCATGGTTAGTCCAAGTGTATACAAGCTTTTTCTTAACATGTATTTTATAAAATGTAAGTAACAAATAAAATAGTTTTGGTTTCATGTAAACTTGTTAACTAGATATGTTTAAGGTTTACTTGTTTAATGAAATGAGTTAGTAAACTATTGGCTCAAAGCATTACGTAATTGTTTATCTCGTTAAAATGATTTTACGTTTGTTATCGACAAAACATTGAAAGATCGTAAAATATAAATAACATTTTGAAGGTTTATTTGTATTAACAAAAGGGTTTCTCAAAGTTGATGAGTTTCTCCTAGTACTCCCTGGATCGCCAACTCGATTCCATTAAGCTGGAATACCATCATAATCTCTATGAAACCTTTCTAGTCAAAGGAAATGGACCTCGAACAACCTATGCTTAATCTCATCTGGCTCATATAAACCAAGAGCTACTGCAAAACCCAGTAAAGTATACGCATGCTCTCTTCCACACAACCTAAACCAAACACAAACTTCCTTCATGATATTGTTCACGTTCACTTTCTTTTCAAAATACATTTTTGAGAGGAATTCCCAACACCACTCTTGATAGACATTTTCATGAATGCTAAAAGCTCTTTCCCAAGATTAATCTTCAAAAGTATCTCCGTCATCATAAACATAGGACATCCTTGTCATGTCCCTCAACTGATTCTCACACTCATAATCAGTAAACAAATCCCAATTAATCAATATCGGAACAGCAATACTCCTAACCTGTAATTTGGAAAGGCGTTCCCTATAAGCATGCTTTTCCTCTCTTGATAACTTACTGAATTTGAGGTACTCATTAGTCACCGGCTCCAGATCATAGGTAACTTTCCCCTTTGAAGCCCTTTGATAATATTTGTTTATAATCGGGTTTCTT
Source organism: Artemisia tridentata subsp. tridentata (assembly GCA_021014915.2). Lineage (NCBI taxonomy): Eukaryota > Viridiplantae > Streptophyta > Magnoliopsida > Asterales > Asteraceae > Artemisia > Artemisia tridentata. The sequence continues at coordinate 147,784,500 of CP139508.1, forward strand.
GGAATTGGTGTCGAACTTGAAGAACCTACAACATTTCTCTGTATAAAACACAAACATATGTTAGTATAAGAGTATTAGAACCAACGCTACACATTATAGAAGTCCCTAGGTTCCATTCTGAAATTTGCAATTTTCCTATACCGAGAGCTCCATCCGATCGGATGGCACTCTGAACCCAGCCTAACCGATCGGTATGCCCTCGCATCCGATTCGGTTGGGTTTTTTGCAGAAACATAAGCCTTTCGATGACTCCTCAATCGATTCCTATCACTTCTACTCCACTCCTATCTTTCATATGAACTCATATATTGATTTCTACATTCAAAATTCGTCCCTATATCAATCCAAAACATCTCCACATGATTTCTTAATTAATCCTAGAACACTAGAAATAATTTATGAATTCAATTCCTTAATTGGTGCTCTAATCAACAATGTAGTAACCTAAAATCACTGAGAAACAAGCCTATAACATCTGGGAATCATCAATTGCAACCCAATTCGATTCAGATTTTTGACCTAATTGAATCCGAAAATTCAATCAATTAATTCTCTCCCAATACTTAATCAATCAACATAATTCTTTTTACAATGTATTCCTCTATCAATTACCCATCTATTCCTAAAAGATTACATCTCAATTCGAAGTCTATCAAAAATCCCCAAATTATGACCTAATTTAATAAATCTGAATTAAGATCTAATTAAACCAAATTGATGATGTTACTTACTTGTTTTGGAGCCATGGATGATCTCTAAACACTCCTGTAACTTCCAATTAACACTTATAGTCGAATTTCTTGGACCCAATTTGGTGGATTTGGTGTGTGTGTGGGTTTCTTGTGATTTTTGAAATTGTGGGTTTATATATTCAACTCCATCCAATCAACTTCATGATCCAACCGATTCGGTTTGAGTTTTTGCAAAACTTCAGTTTTTCTTGCCTACACACTTTCGTGATGTTTGTGGGAGCAAGTAAAAATGACTTTGTCTCAAAAATACTTGTTTTGTATGTGAATTTTCACACCACACTTGGTCTACCAAATTGTCCAATTCTATTTCTGCTTAACTAAAACCAAAACTAAAACTAAAAATCTCAACTAAAAACATAAACTTAATAATCATAAAAACCTCAATAATAAAAAGAAAGTCTTAAACATAAACCTTAAAAGAAATAACCGAAATGCAAATATTGAAATACTAAAATGCATAAAATAAAAGAAACAAACATATAGCACAAGCTTGTGCTTTATTCTTCAAACTTGTTGATCTTCTTCATCCTTGAAAGTATTCATGCTTGAGGATATCCTCACTTTGAAATTTACCGGATAACTTTCGGTTTGTCTTTTGTGTCTTGAATCATCTAGCAAAATTTCTTCCACTTGGGCAAACAATATCGAACTTAACGTGTCATTCTCCATCTCCGTCTTCCTTCTTGTAAACACTTGGACTGTCAGGCCCCCATTCCAAATTCTTGAGTTGGACGGGTAATGATCCAAGGAAATCTGTAAGCTTTTTAAACACAAAAACATTTTTAAATGGATTAAAGAAAGCCTCCATCGCTAGAGCTCTTTCCATTTCGTCTTCTATATCAAAGAATGTAGGAGTAACCGGCCCATATTTAGGCCTTCCTTTCTCATCTCTACCTACTTCGAAACAACCCAAATATTCTTCTTCTTCATCCTTCTCATGCATTTCTTTCACCATCTTTCCCCTAGGTTTTGGTTAATAAGTATGCTTCAAAATACCATCATCTATGGTCAGTCAACGTACCACGACCCATATCAATAATAGCCCCGCAAGTCCTTAGAAATGGCCTACCTAACAAGAGTGGTAGGTCTTTGTCAACCGGAATATCTAGTACCAAAAAGTCGGCTAGAAAAGCTTGGTACCCAATTTGTATTCTAACATTCTTCACCTCACCCATAGCCTTTGCTTGAGAGTTGTCGGCCATAGTAAGGTTAGATTGATTCGGTTGAGGGTTACTAAGTCCTAACTTTTTGTATAAGGGATATGGCATCACACTTACACTCAAACCGGTGTTGGCCAATGCGTACAAAGGAGTTGTACCATTCACTTTAATTGGCAACACAAAGTTTCCCGGATCACCTTTTTTCTTTGGCAATCCATTCTCAACAATTCTCTCTCTTTCCTCTTCATCAAAATCTTTGTCTTCAAGCCTAGAACTCGCCATCATAACCGCATCTAACTTCTTGCAGCAAGTCATATAATTATTCAACACTTCGATCACGGGCTTTTGCTCCCTAAGCTCATTGAATTTCTGCTCCAAATTCTCTAAGATATCCTCTTTTTGCTCTTGGGTCAAAGGTGTAAAAGTTGGTGGAGGAGTGGATGGTGATGATGTGGAATCCTCACTCTTAGAAGTTGAAGGTCGGGTTAACTTGTTAAGGGTTGTTTTCTTCCTATTAGCCTTCCTCATTTTGACAACTTCTACCTTTTCATCCTTAACTTCTTCCATATTATCATATAGCTCCGCGAGCATAACTTCCATTTCCTTTTCCTTTTCCAACTCGGTAATATCGATCCTCATTTCTCTAAGTGCAAAATCAAGCTTACACTTAGTAGTGACTAGAAAATCTCTCTCGAACACAACTTCCGGCTCATCCGTGTTTCGATAGTCAATAACAACAAAATGAACCTTGAAAATGTGACCATGAATGTTAACACGAATGTCTTTCACTTTCTTCCTTCCGTAATCTTCGTAATCAAGCCTAACATACCCAAGCTTGTCAAGCACATCCTCGGTGATATAGTTATCACCATATTCCATGTTCAACTACACATCCCAAGCCTTGACCCCTTCTACACCACACGGTGTAGCAAACCTCATGAATGGTGAGTCAAACTCCTTAGGTGGAGCTCTTGTAAACACCACAACGTTGTTCCTCTTTGGTTCACAAACTTGGTTTTCTCACACTACCTCTGACTTCTCAAGTTCCATCTTGCTTTCCTCTAGCATACTTCCTAAACGCTTCAAGGAATCCCCGCTATCCTTGAACATTTCCTCCAAATTCCTCAAGTACTCCGAAACTTCACTAAGGTTTTCCATTCTACTAATGAAAATAACAACTATAACATAACCAACAAAACAAAAAATCCAAATCATTAGCATTAGGGGTTAGTCATAATCGAAACATACTGAAAATGAAATCATACAAAGTAAACAAACAAGTTTGAACACTCAACAATACTAATTAGCTAAAAATTGAAAATTTTGAAAATTTTTACCGAGGCCTCCATCCGATCGGCATCTTCTCCATCCGATCGGATGGTTAAAAATCCTAAAACCAAAATCGTCCAGCCGAATCGGATGCGGGCGCATACCGATCGGCTGGATTAAATTTCAAAAAAAAAAAAAAAAAAAAAACTTTTTTTTTATTGATTATTATTTCTAAAACGACTCTTAAATTTTTTTAATGACTATTAATGAAAAATAACTCTATTAACTTTTGGTAAATGAAAAGATTAAACTTATAATTAATAACTTAATTAAAAATGAATTTTAACTCAAATTAATTACTTATTAACTCTAATTACTCAACAATTAATATAAAGACTCTTTAACTATTTTAACTAATCATTAACTTCAAAATTAAATTACTTAAACTAATTAACTAAACATCAATTAAACCATTTTAGCATATAATGTCATAACAATAATGAAAAATAGCAAAATTACCACTAAACATTTATTATAAGCAACTAAACAATATTAGCACTTACTAAACATCAACTAACATAAACCAAACATTAAACATTAAAGAAAATGAAAAATAACAAAATTTGAAAAAACCTTACCGAGAGCTCTATCCGATCGGCTGGTAATCCATCCGATCGGTTGGGTACTTGGTGAAAATTTTTACTTACTTCTTTTTTTTTCTTTTTTTTTTCAAACACGAATTTTCTAAATCAAACACTTATAAATTTACCAAATCTAAAAAAATACAAACAAGTCTATTCAAATCCCCGGCAGCGGCGCCAAAAACTTGATGTGATACAACGTGTGCAAGTTTTAAAATTTATAACACACGATTTAACCGATTATCTATTTAACACATACGAGCAAGTATACTCGTCCGTAATAATAAAGGTGGGTAAGTCGAGATCGTCCCAAGGGATTTGTGATTATTGTAATTTAATATAGCAAGCGTTTGTAAAAAAGGTTGTCAATCCAATTTAGTGAAAATTCAATAGTAACAAATATCAATAATAAAAACATATACTTGATGAGCTACAACATGTGCAAGTTTTAAAATTTATAAAACACGATTTAACCGATTATCTATTTAACACATACGAGCAAGTATACTCGTCCGTAATAATAAAGGTGGGTAAGTCGAGATCGTCCCAAGGGATTTGTGATTATTGTAATTTAATATAGCAAGCATTTGTAAAAAGGGTTGTCAATCCAATTTAGCGAAAATTCAATAGTAACAAATATCAATAATAAAAACATATACTTGTGTGATTCATGCCCCAATTGTATAGAGTATTCATAAAGTTTGGTGTAACTTGTAATGATGCACAACCTAATGTAAATGATTAACACTCAATGGTTTATATCATGAAAAATCATTATTAAGAATTCTCCCATTTAGTTAACCCTTTCGGCCTATTTAACTAATACGGTAATTCTCTTGAAACTCCTTTTGTTTTGAAAAACATTTCTTATCTTATTTGTTCTTACGAATCCTTTCGGCCTTTTCTCATGATGAAATCGTTTCAAATCTATTTTAATGAGTAAACATGATGATTGTCACTCATCATGATCCATACTAATTCGTGCACTAATGTTTTGGAATAAAAATATGAAGAAAATCCTTTCGGTCTTTTTATTCTTTAAATGTTTTTACTAACAAATTAAGAAAGACTAGATGTTATTCCAACAAACTCATAAATAATAAAGATTTTCATGCATCACTCTAGATAAGAATACTCATACAATAGTTACATCATACACACAAGTATACCAACAAATTACTCCATATCATTCATCATAATAGAACACAAGTAACAAACATAACTTTCATTAAACTTAAAATAAAACTAGTTCATTGCAAATAAAACAAGATATACCTATCTTAGAGTTACAAGAACTAGAATCGTGGAACTATAGCAACCACGCTCATCCAATCGCCTAATATGACCCGTAAACAACTCCAAACTTGAACCAAACACTTGAGACTTGAACTCAATGTTTCCTTGACGTTTTTACAGCACTTCTAGACTTTCAGGCAATATAAAATGAGAAAGTAATAGCCTTGGTGTAAAGCTTATTACTAATTTAGAATGTCACACTTAGTCTCTAGCCTTGGATCCCATTATATAGTAAAAGAACACTTATTATCCAAGTAAAAATGACCTAGGACAGTAAATATGAAGGAAATGATCGGCCACAATGATTATGAGAAGTAAAACCATCATTTAATGCTTCATTGTAACTGCAAACTCAGTCCAACCGATCGGATGAGGATCCATCCGATCGGATTCTCTTTTCCAACGCTCCCCATCCGAATCGGATGCGGGCTCCATCCTATCGGATGGAGTCTTCTTGTACTCACAATTTTGACTTTTCTTTGACTATTCTCGTTGCATGCTTTATCCTTGATTGTGGTACTGATTTCTTCCATAGAACTTGATATTTTCTTAACGTGGAATCATGGAAATCTTGATACCTTCAAATCACTGAGTCCTTGCGTGGTTCCTAACTTCGCTTCAATCACGGGAATCTTCCAAATGTGCATAATTACTCCAATTCTTCGTCTTTTCATCATTTTTTCTGTATTTGGCTACATTCACTTGCATATACATTTTTTCACGATTAAGTAACAAAAACATATAAATATAACCAAATTTGATGCACAAAACTAACGATAACGCAACTAAAAACATGCTCATTCTGAGCGTTATCACATGCAATCATGTTAAAAGCCAAACCATAAATTTCCCGATATTCGATTTCCGCTTCTTTGTAGATCGTATTCTGACATGCTCTACTCTGGTGCATCCCTTTAACGGTATTGTATACCTTAGAAAATCAACTAACCTTTGGACGAATCTTATTTTTCCATTTGCAGTTGATGGAATCGTAGCCTCTTTTGTCATCTCCCGTTTCCTTTTGAAAGTAATCTACTACTTCCGTCTAAAACCCGTTCGCATTTTTATGATTTCCTTTAGCTTCCGACACATCAATCCAAGCTTTGGACAAAGCAACCTCTTCCGCAGGGGTCCAGAGTTTACTTTCTTTGTTAGTCTTCCTTGATGATTGACGCCTTTTAGTATACTTTCTTTTGACCAGCGCAACTACATTCTCGACGGGTGAGTCGACTTGAACGGGTTGGGATGGGCCTTCCGAAGCTTGGCTAAATAACGGCTCAAAGTCATCATCATCAAGATCTAAAGTGTTAATCGGAGAAAAAGATTGAGAAGCTTGAGTTTGAAACGGTGGTGATGACGGCATTTGTGGATAATAACCGTATTGTGGGTTAAATGCTTGTTGCATTTGGTTTTGTTGTTGTTGGTTAAATGCTTGATTCATTTGGTTTTGTTGATGTTGGTTAAATGGTGGTTGCATTTGGCTTTGTTGTTGATGGCTAAATGGTGGTTGCATTTGGTTTTGTTGTTGTTGGTTAAAAGGGGGAGAAAATGGATTATTTGTGTATATACGAGCTTGATGTGTTGATGTGTAATTGAAACTAGCGGGACAAAAATTAACCGGTGGTGATTGACCGGTTAAGATGAAATTGGGGTCCGCTGTTATTGGAACGTTTTGTTGTTGTTGAGATTTTGGTGTTTTGTTTTTGGGAGTTTTGGAAGACATTTTGTTTTAGTTGGTGTTGGTTGAAGAAGATGAAATGGGAAAAATGAAAGTGGATGATGAATAAATAGGGGAAAAAATGGATGATGTATTGATTAAATATGTATTCGTTGGTTGATTTTTGTTTTTTTTTCCCTTCAATTGTTTCGATCCACAAACGGACCAAACCAAATGGGTGTGCGTGTGGGGGGGGGGGGGACGCGTCCAGTTGGATTTGAGGTAACAAGGAGAACGCGTCCGGTTGGGGGTGGACAACAAAGTTGTTTGGGGGTCAGACGCTTACTAAGATCAGTCTAATACAACAATGAAAAATACAAAGAAAATCCACGTTTATATATACTTATATGAAGATTTAGTATATGCACACTTGCAAGTATATCGAGATTAAAGACTTTAAGGTTTAGAGAACATGTTCATATTACTATGGAATCTTAAAACATTGGTCTATGTTTTAAGGTCTGAATTTATTACTATTAGTTTCTCTGAAATAATGCAAGACGACACAGATTTTGACGCAAACTCATATGTTATACTTGTTGCATTAGTTGTATAATTTTTTTTTTAGAAAGGCAATGCATTAAGAGAACAAAAACAAGGACAAGATACAAAAGAAATGACCGCCCACCTTCTAACCAAGATAGTTAGAAAGGATGAGCCTCAAAAAGAAAACAATAAGAAGAAATGCAAACTTACAAGTTTTAATTAGACTCGATTTGTTTAATACTTTAATGTATCTTGCAGAACTATTTTTTACTTGCATTTTTTGTTAGAAAAAAACATTATTGCAATCACCATTTGATGCTTGTAGGCGTATAAAACGATTTCTTAGCTAACTTACATAGTTACATAAATAGAAAAAGTTAATGCGCAACGCAATGTGGCACTTGTAAGGTTAACAAACAAAATATTACATCACTTTCTCAACCATTGCTCGTAGCCTCGTATGTCCTTTTTAAGAAACCATAACATACACAAACGATCAAAAACATAACACGGTATGCATCACACGGAAGAAAATATGAATGAAAAAGTGTCAATGGTGTCGATTATTGGTATACCATTTGTGCTAAAACAAGTACTAGTAATAAAATGCAAATGAAAGACAACACGTTTGAAATTACTACATTAGCCTGGTGTTGAATTTGGAGTGTAAATAAAGATTGAACTAAAACTAGAGTGTCGTAAAGTAAATTGTTTCTATAAATTGAATAATTCAAAACAAATACCATTGCATTTATTAAGTATAAAATAAGGTTAACATTATATTTTACCAACCATTAATTAAGTATAAAATAACGTTAAATTGAAACTCAGGGCCGTCTCATTTATTTAGATGGCCCGGTGTGAAACTACGAATAACATCTCGAAAATCACGTAAAGTTTAACTACTAATGGTATAAATACTAATGGACATATACTAAATCTGAGGCTTCCTAACATAATATTTAGAAATGGTTATAAAAGTTTAAGTTTGACATGTATAAATATACTTAGATATTTATAAATACTGACGGACATATACTAAATCGAAGGTCCTTCACAAATGGTGATCGCACTGTTGAAAGTGCACTATTGAAAGTAAATCTAGGTGCCGTTTAGTTCGTGAATTTAAAATTCCGAAATTTCAAATTCTAGGAAATTTAAATTCTTGAGAATTTAAAATTCTGAAATTTAAAATACCTTCGAATGTTTGGTTGACAGAAATTTATAATATTTTGAAATCTTTCATTATGTTTATAATTGTAAAAAAAAAATATATTAAAAAAAAGTTTATAAAAAATAAAAAAAACAAGAAGAAAAAAAGTTTAAATAAAAAAAAATTAAAATAAGTTATTATAAAAAAGTTTATAAAAAAAAGTTTAAAAATATAAAAAACGACAAGAAAAAAAGTTTATAAAAAAAATTTATAAAAAAAATTATAAAAAATAATTTATTATAAAAAAGTTTATAGAAAAAACAACAACAAGAAAAAAAGTTATTATAAAAAAGTTTATAAAAAATAAAAAAATAGAACAAAACAACAAGAAAAAATTTCTTTATTTGAAATAGAACAAGAAGAAAAAATAGAACAAGTAAATTAAAATTTCTCACTTTTTGAAGGCATTCTAATTCTCTACATTTTGGCAATTCGTGAAATTTTAAATTTCTTTATTTAAGTTACCAAACACAATATTTGAAAAAAATTAAAATACAAATGCAATAAAATGCCCCCAATATACTCCAACCAAACGCACCCCTATATATTAGTAAAACATTGTTATTTCTAAAAGTCGGCACGTGGATTTGGTTGTTCGTATCTTTAGTCAAACTTGGAGACCAAGTTCACTTGGGGACCAAGTTTGTAGAATTGTGGGAATAAATAACTGGCTCGATGCTTTTCACATTTTTAGTGAACCTATAAATACATTAAAAAACGAACTTGTAAATATATATAGGAAAAAGTATGATAATAAAGTTATCATAGGTACAGGTCTAGTAAGGGGAGTAGTACAACCAGCGTAGGCTCTAAATTAAGAAGGTATAATTTCTTTTCTATTCTCATAACATATTATAATTATAATTTGATTTACTCATTCATTAGCTGACAATTACAATGTATAATTTTTTTTTTTTTTTGGATTATTCTAGATACAATTTAGGTGAGCTAGGCCTAACAAACGTAACAAAGCCCATAAACATTAATAAACTAACGTCTAACAATTATTTGCAAATATAAGTTACGAGTAAGTAATCATACGAAGATGATTGATTGAACAAGAACTTGTTGCATAAATAACCCATTGAAACCATATGTTTTGACAAAATCTGTAGTTGTGTATTATATTGAAGATATGATCATGTTAAGAAGGTTTTATGTAGTTTAGAAGTAATGTTGCAAGACTCGTATCAATGAAACAAAATGAATTTGATAAATGGAACATATCAATAAACCATGAGTTTTGCTACTAGGCAACAAAGGCTGTACAACCACACCTATAGTGGGTATTTATGTTTTAAAGTCATAAGTACACTTTTTATACAGTGATGACTTATAACTACGCGAATCTTGAGCACTTATTTTAAAATAGTGTGGTATTTATGTTTTAAAGTCATGTTTAAGAAACGTAATTTAGGGGTACGACTATGACTACCAGACCAATTTAGCTCGATGCTTGCTAGGGGATCTTGAGAAAAGGTTATTACAGATAGGGTAAGGTTTATAGTCTTGTCCCAAAAAAAATAAGTCGTAGACAATGATATATGTGTATCAGTAGGATTATGACTTTCACCCAACATAATCCTTTGATATGAGGGAAACATGAGCATAAAACTTTATACATGGACATGCCTATGACCTATTGGTAATGCCATATGCATAAAATAAATAAGAAATGAAGGCTAAAATTCTCTTGTTTATAGTAGTAAAAGCAGAAGAAAGTGGTTTAAGGTATTAGGTATATTGTATTGTTGATTGAGTTAACAACTAACTAGGAGGTTGTGATTTGTGAATGGCAACTAATTATGTTGGTTGGATCCCAACCGGAGGCACAACCTCTTTGATTACCGTGTTTTTTCGTCGTGGGAATTATATTAATTCAAACGAGTGTGCACTACGCAACTACTAACTCGTATTCAAATTCAATATGAAATTTCATTAGTCTATATAACATAAAATAGTTTAGGACACTAAAATAACCAACACTATGATATACGAACAGTTTTAGTACCACGTACATGTTAGGAGTATGAATGAAAATGATTGCTTGAATATGTGGTTCGCGTGTGTACATGCATGCAACTGTACTAATTACGGCACAAAATCTATGATGGGTGCTTTTTAGCATGAGTGGCTACATCGACTGAAGTTTGGCTATGGTGATCACAATTTTGAGATATTATATTAACACATCTAGAAAGACGAGTTATGATCATTTCTGACTTTTTCTTAAGTCACCCTAAATTATGTACATAATAAGTTTTGAACCTAATACCTCCTACATATGTTTAAGCATGTACATATCTGATATCTCTCATGTAGATGCTAAAACGAGTAATCATGTCACATTCTCACATAATAATCCTGGTATATGAGCATGATCTACTGAATAATGAGTTTGATTACAATATAAATAATCGTAAATGATCAAACGGACTTAGCCAAATAGAAACAATGGTAACCCAAAATACTAGTCCACGAAGGTGTTGTTTGTTTTTTTAAGAGATTCTAAGTGAATCTGAATACCATTTCTGAATATTAAAAGATGGCCTAAAAGTCTGAATCTGATTTATTTTTTATAGTTTGTTTTCGTAAAATGTCTGAATATACAAAAGAACGATCCTTTCACTATAAAACAACCGTCGACCAATCACCGCTCATTCCTAACTTGATTTCCTTTTATATTATGTATCAAATCAAATTCTGGTTATTCATATAAATATACATCGCTCTACTTATAATAAATAATATTAAAAAAAAAAAAAAAAAAAAAAAAAAAAAAAAAAAAAAAAAAACTCTTTAAATAAATTGATGAAGTGCTTAAAATATAATCGATCCATTCACCCGTGCCCATTTACCCCACCATAAAAATAAAACCCAAAAGCCTCAATCTAACATGCGGAGAATCTCAAAATCTCAATTGGTTGGATCTAATAAAAACCAAAAGGCTTCGTTGCCTGATTCTTAGTAAAAAAACAAAACCAAGATGTGAAGATGAGAATTGGAGAATGGGGAGAGGCGAGTTTGTTGTTTGGTTGTATTTCTATATTTGGTTTTCAGAACTAATCAAATACCATATAATCTCTTAAAGAAATAGAGGTTATTCAGAGTTTTTAACATCTGATGTCTTATAAAAACAAACACTGGAAAACAAATCATATCTGACTAAATCAGATATCAGAGGTCATTCGGATTCTCTTATGAAAAACAAACAGCCTCTAACACAAACTATAATTGGCATTTACGTTAGCTAACACATCAGAACAACTGAACAAGTCAAGTCAAAATACATTACGCTATAAATAATAACACAATCGCATACTCCCTCCGTGAAAGTTTAAATGTTCATGTTTTTATTTTGAGATATCCGAAAATACACGTCCACCTTCACATTTTATCTGATCAAAAGGACTTTAGTAACCACCGATGATAGTTTATTGGTAAAAAAATGTAATTACGTCATTTTTCTTAAACCGTGTGTAATTTGAAAGAGAACATTTGATTTAGAATGAAATGGCGACATATTTTATGTAGTTGTAATGTGAAACTTTCATCAACCAAAAAGTTACATATTTGAGATTTGTGTAAAACATAGTAATAATAGCAATATTAAAGGTGTTTTTTTTTCCACTTAATAAGTGAGTTCAAACCTTTGTTTCATTTTAATGGGGAGGTTTACAAAAAACTCTCTCTCAATTAAGTAAGCGGCTAATCTAGTAATATCTCCGAATCATTTAATTTAGTAAGCAGACGACGTTTTTCTTCAATTTTAGTCAAGTATCTATTGATTTATATTTATACATACTTTGTTGAAACAGATAAACATTTCAGCCCAGCATGAACTGGGCCCATAAAAAGCCCAATAACAATCTTCATTAAATAAACACACAATCTCAAACATCACCTCAAAAACCCTAAAAACATCATCATCAATGGCGACTCCACCTGAGAAAGAAGTTGAATCACTTTCGTTGACGTCATCAAGCTCAACCTCTCAGTAAGCAATTCTTTTTTCTTTTATTAAGCTTATTTGTGCCCTTATCTCAATTCGGCTTATATTTCATAAGCCCGGTTTATTTTCAGACTTATATAAGCTTATTATGATATAATAAGCCAGAAAATTTGAGCTTATGAAATATAAGCTGAAATCACGTAAGCCCACAAATAAGTGTCAAATTATGATATTATATAAGTGGGTCGATCAAAACACGCCCAAAACTTGTTTAGGCCCATAACTTTGACCGGTATATGTTAGTGAAGCGTTGGGAATTTCGACCCTTAGATAGTTAGGTGTATTCGCTGAATTGATCGAGTTTGGTGTTATGTATGTAGGATGAGTGCCGAAGAGAAGTACAATATTGTACGGAGTATCGGAGAAGAATGCATTCAAGAGGAAGAACTAAGGAATCTTCTTGCAAATAAGCCGCAGCCCATTTGCTACGATGGCTTTGAACCTTCTGGAAGAATGCATATAGCTCAGGTATCATCGAGCCCATTTGCTGCGCATTTCTGATTCATTTACTATGGTTGTTGCTTCAGTAGGTTCTATACTGGTTTACATTGTAACTAGCTATAAAATTTGATTATGGATTATCTGATTTGATAAACCAAACCGATGATATAAATTTGTATTTTTCCTCTAAAGGATTAACTTATAGGATTCAAGTATTCAACTTTGTAGAAATGAGTATTAAAAAAAGCACATTTTGTTTGATGCTTATCAAGACAAACTGAAATGTTATTACAATACCCTTATTGAGAAGCTAGAATTGCAACTGATCTCACATTAAATACATGGAAAGTTATACATACAAAAATGATGGACATATCTCTAAAATTTAAAGTTGCTTGCATATTCTAGATGTTAGTCACTTAGATGGAACCAACAGGCCTTTGGCCTAGCTGCATCCAAGGTATATAAGAAAGTATCCATCAAACAACTGGTTGTAGGCTCCAGTCTCTACCCAGACGTGTATTTAGTTAGGATGTGAGATTGTGAAAAATAATTAGATGTTAGCATTTAACGCTCTATAGATAGAGTATATTGCCTTTTAGTACATTTAGATTAGAATGTGTAGCTTAACTCATTGAACAATGGCGTATGCCGTATGGTTGGAAACAGCACGAGGCATGAGGGTGCTTGGCCCCCTTAATATGCAGACTGATGTGGTTAGTCGTTTAGCATGAAATAGCGCGATAATTGCTTTAAATGCTAAAAAAGATATAGGCGACATCACTACTGATGATAATCAAAAAAGATATTACGCATATATCACATTACTTCTCCCGGTAGAATTTTTTTTATTAGGATATTAACTTGTGACTGTTTGTGTAACATTAATCTTGGTGATTTAAAGTTTATAATATATAGTTATTCTTTACTGCTGCTGATAGTTTTTGTATTTGTGCTAATCAATTAGATGATGATATTATTGCTTTGATAGTATAAATAAGCTCTTGTTTAAAAACTAAGTTTTCAACTAGTTTAGCGCATGATAAAGCATATTGTTGCTTATGGTTCATAAATAAATTTGGGAGATTAAGCTTTGCAAAACACATGTTCTAGTTTGAGAGAAGTTTCTTTGTTCATTTATTTTCCAAATTATGAGACTTGGGCTGTGTTTGTTTTTTACAAAAACGTCACCGCCTCTGACTCTTGCCCAGTCAGACGCGGTCAGACATGAGAGTTGTTTGTTTTTCTTTTTCTAGTCAGATGCGGTAAGAGGTTACCCATCTTACTGGGTAAGATGTGGTGATAATATCTTACTGCCTCTTAACTATCTCCAACACTTACCAGTTTCGAATATCACAACAAACCCACTTCAAGATTCGAAGGTAGTCGTGTTATTCGGTTTTGAGAAGAACACCATGAAACAAACAACACTGAAGAATTTTTATTTGTACTTTCGTACAAGGAAACAAACATTGTGGCCGTGGTTTTAGTTATTGGATATTGTGAGAGTGATAAGCAAAAGTTGTGTTGACTGCACATGTGAAAAAAGTGTGGCGTGCTATGAGGATTGTGTGAGTGTAATTAGGGTAAGAGGGAGTATTATACAAGGGTTACTTTAGGTTTAGGTTTAGTTGGGCTGGACATTTTAAGTAGTTGGTTGGGCCAAGTTTAAAACACAATCTAAATGGCCGAATTTTGTGTGTTATAAATTTGTTTTGTGAGCTTAAATGGTTATATGAATTTTGGTATTATAATTTGGACTACAAATAGTGTTGGGCTGAATTTTTCGGGTTCGTTGGATTAGAAACCTAGCTAGTTTGTTATGGTTAAATATATACTTAAAAAAGGGACAATTAAAATTATTGTGACAATTAAAAAAAACAAACAACATTATTGCATTCAGATTCAGACTTGAACATATGGTAGTCAGATTCAGACCCAAAACATCTTAATGAAACAAACACACCCTTAGTTTTAGCTGTTATCATACAATATTTATATTTAATATTTTGCAATGTAGTTAGTTCGTTAACTCTAAAGCATGGTTTAACTCCTGTCACTGGGAAGTGCCTTTTTTCAGTTGTATTACAATTTTAGTAAGTTGCTCATGTGTTGGTGTTGGTATTGTGCTCGGTCCTTATTGCTGAACAGGGCGTTATGAAAACAATCAATGTTAACAAGATGACATCTGCTGGTTGCAAAGTTAAAATATGGATAGCAGATTGGTTTGCTCAATTAAACAACAAAATGGGTGGAGATTTGAAGAAAATCCGAGTTGTTGGAGAGTACCTGATTGAAATTTGGAAAGCTGCTGGAATGGATTTAGAAAACGTTGAATTCATTTGGTCTTCAGATGAGATCAATTCAAGAGCACATGAATACTGGCCTCTGGTCATGGATATTGCTAGAAGAAACAATCTTGCTAGGATAACACGGTAGGAAGATTATTTTTATATGAATTTGATTTAGTTGTGCTGGATTTTAATGATCTGTAAATGGTTTTAGCTGCTGCCAAATCATGGGGCGTAATGAGAAAGATGATTTGACAGCTGCTCAGATATTCTACCCGTGTATGCAATGTGCAGATGTATTTTTTCTAAAGGTAGTTTTCAAATCTATTTTAGGGCAGATATATGCTTTTGATGTGGTAATAAATAAACATATTTGTTTATTGGAATAGGCTGACATATGTCAACTGGGAATGGATCAAAGAAAGGTGAATGTCCTTGCAAGGGAGTACTGTGATGCTATTAAAAGGAAAAACAAGCCTATCATATTGTCTCATCGTAAGAGCCTAACTATATCCTGCTTTGTTTTTTGGTGTTTCATAATTAAGTTGATTTTCTTCATCGGTTGGTTTTGCTATGCAGACATGCTTCCTGGTTTGTTGCAAGGACAAGAAAAGATGTCAAAGTCCGATTCTTCTTCTGCTGTCTTTATGGAGGATGAAGAGGTATAATGGGAAATCTGATTTCAAAAAACATGTTATAATTATGCTCTTCATGTTTTTTTAATTAGTAGGTCTATGACTCTATGCTTTTGAGTAAAGTTAAAATGGGTTTAACCTCTCGTTTTTTTATGCAAATCTTTTAGCATAACCTCGTTGACTATATAAATCTAAAACTTATCCCCTTCGGCCCATTTACAAATAAATTGGTTGAAATTGCCCCCCCTCTACTTCAAAACAATCAAGTTTGTTCTATCTATTTGTGTGAGCTATGATGGAAAAAGTATGAAGTATCTTATCAGACGATCAAACATTATAAAATAATGTTAAAAGTTTATGCATTTTGCTCGTTTAATATTTAATGCTGTGTATATGGAATGCAACAGGCTGAGGTGAATGTAAAGATCAAGAAAGCATACTGTCCACCTGGTATCGTCGAAGGGAACCCATGCCTTGAGTACATCAAATACATTGTATTCCCTTGGTTTAATGAGTTCAAGGTTGAAAGGAAAGAGGAAAATGGTGGTGCAAAGTGAGTTTTTTTTTTTTTTTTTTGGCCAAACTCGGCTGCTTTCTTATTTGCAACTTAATTTTTAGTTACCAGTTCTTCACTGATGACATATTTGTTAACCTGATAATTCCTTTTAAAAACAGGGTCTTTGCCAATTATGAAGAACTTGTTGCGGATTATGCAAAAGGCGACTTGCATCCTGCTGATTTGAAACCTGCATTATCGAAAGCTTTAAATCAGATTTTGCAGGTATATATACCTTCTTTTCATTACATCACATTATTAAAAATCCTGAGTTTCTGTATCGTTGATTTTAAAAAAAATAAAGATTACTTGCCTAAAGTAAAGCTGTCATGTGTTTCAGCCTGTCCGTGATCATTTCAAAAATGATGAGAATGCAAAGGCCCTATTGAAGAAGGTTAAGGTATGCATCCATCCATTCTCTATACTATTCTTGCTAATAATATGGATTCTGCAATTTATACACTGGACCCAACACCGGCACTATATTGGATGATGATGGTTTGTATCTGAATTGTCCTTTATTGTTGTTGCAGAGTTACAAAGTTACAAAATGATGCAAGTGCTTTTGAGTATGTTGTGATGAGAAGATCAAAGGTGGTTCAGATTTTTTTTGGTTGGATGTATGAAATGAATTTAGGTATACAAGTCGGTTTTCTTCACATTTGGTATCAGCAAATTTTCTATTATGTCAGATTGATGCATCATAACTCCATGAACACAGTTATGCAATTGTATAAGAATATCTTGATATACTTATTTACATATGCTGCTCAGCAAATTTTCATTTTTATCCTTGCTATTGCTCGTCTATCTGTGATGATTGTGATCCGTCAGATCAAATATGATCAGTAGCGTATATCCGATTTGCAATTGGACGCCTTTGTCTCTAATCTCTATGATGCAGGTGACTTAAGTATGGGGATACAAAATTCAGAAACAAGATGCAGACTCGTCGAGAATGAGAGTCCATGCCATTTTTATTGCAAATTTTCTTATTCTACAAAGAATTTATAAAAAATTTATGGAGACGTTAGTTAGAAGGAAGATGGCTGTCCAGAGGCAGTGAACGTTTGAAACTACGCAGGTTGATTATTTTATCTGGTATCACTCGTTTTGGTATCAGTGACGGAACTTGAAAACTATGGAATTGATCATATATTACACTCCTACTTTATACGCACTTATACATGGGGTATTTTGCAAGCTACAATATCTAAACTGACTTATACGTAGGGTATTTTGCAAGCTACAATATCTAAACTAAAGCATCAATGTATCACCAACTTATTCTGGCCCAACAAATATCATGTCAAATCAACCATCTGTCCCTCCGCTTTTCGAGACAACCATTGTTTAAACCGACAAGTGTATCAAAATTCAAAATACTACCACAGGCAGGGTCTACGCTTGAGCTTTATGCGGACACCATGCTAATCTTTTTATTTGGCAATGCATCTACTAAAAAAAGTACTTAACAAAGTATAGGAGCATTTGGCAAAAGATGATTCTTAACAGATTTCGTTCTCTGAAAAATATAAATTAGTGGTATAGAATAAACATCAATCCGTTGTAGTCTAGTTGGTTAGGATACTCGGCTCTCACCTGAGAGACCCGGGTTCAAGTCACGGCAACGGAATATTTTTTTCATTTTTCTTCTCACAAGTTTAATTGTTGTAATCATGCACTTTTGTGTTGCTTGTCTTTATTGATCTTGTATTTAACTTTTACATTTTCATGATTATGTGGTTGCATAGTCGAAAGCATCATCTTATGGTGAGGAGGATGGTTTTTAATCATGTAGAATACTAACACTCTGTTCCCAAGTTTTTGAAATGAAAGAAAAGAAAAGAAGATGAATAAAATTAAATTTTTTATATCATGTTTCCTAGTTAGGAGAGAAAAAAATGGATAATAGATGATTTTACAATTGTAGCGTTAGTTATATATAAAAGTTATGTTTTATATTAGGTCATTTAAGTAATTTTATTTATTTAAAGCTTCTTAATATAACTTCTTTCCAAATCATCTCATTTTTGGGAAGAAAGTTTTAGAGAGAAGTTTAGCCAAAATTACTCTCCTCTTCTTTTCTCTTCTCTCTTAAAAAAACTCCTAAAAAAACTCAGTAAGACGAATTTATTTTGTCTTCTTCCCACTTCTTTTCTCTTCTTTCAAAAATAAAACTCGAAAACACAGCGTAAAAGTTGGCCAAGCAACAAAGATTTGAGTTAAAAGAATAAATATTAGAATGTTACGTGCGCTATGATGGTTCTCATATAACGCAACCTTGGGTACCAATATAATGCAAGTTCATGTTCTTTAGATACAGTTCGTTATTACCAATTTTTATCTATTACCTACAAGTATTTGAGCTTGTTTGCCAAAAATATTACTCCCTATTGTAAATCATCATTAAAAACACATCTGAATATGGAATCGCCTCTAATATTAAGAAAACATTAAACATAGATGTAACATAAACATACTTAAATAGATCATCCAACATGATGATCATTAATCTACATTAACATATAGCATTCAAACGGCAACAAAATAACGTAGATTTTCAGAACAAATCCATCACTCGCCCAAAACATAAACAATAACAAACTCGCTATTTCTACTTCTGTCCCTTCTTTTTCCACAAATCACCAAACATTCTCATCCCGGAACCCTTTCGCTTCCCACTCCCTAACCCATCATCCAAGTCATCACCCATCCCACCTGGTGAACCCACAAACCCACCATACCCATCAAACACACCACCATAATGCTTATCCATCGAGCCACACCGCTCAGACACCCTCCTTCCTTCGTTCATATCCACCCCACCTGCTAAGATTGCAGCTGCAGCATCTGCAGCCTTACGCCACTGCTCCGTTTGGACTCTCAGCTTCTTCATCTCGATTTCAAGTGCTTCCTTTGCTACTTCAACTTCTTTTAACTTTTCCTTCATGTGAATCCCTTCAAGTTTACTCTTTTTGTACTCTTCTTCAATAAAGGTCAGCTTTAAGTTCATTGTTTCTTCTTTCGCTTTAGCACAAGATATCACGTCATTTGCTTCACTCAATTGGTGTTTTAGACCCTCGTTTTCTTGACTGAATGTTTTTAGTACTTTTTCTTTCTCATCAATCTGTGCTTTCAATAAACTTATCTCTTCATTCTTCACAGCAATCGCCTCATCAAACTTAGGCTTTTCTGGTGATTCTGGTAAAACGTTCACTTGCTTCTTTTCAGCCTCGTCTTGATCACAAGATTGAGTAGCCTTTACTTTAGACTCCATTCTAGCAATTTCAACTGGGACTTCAAAAACATCGGTTTCTTTTTGGGTCTCATCTGGGGTCTCACTTTCTTTACTGACATCCTTGTTGGAGTCCTCTTTTTCTCTAGGCGGAGATCGTGTATCTTGAACCATTACAGGCTCAGAAACAACCGGTTTTACAGCCCGTTTCTCAAGCTCCTTTTGCGCTTCTTTCTTTGCAGCCTCGGCTGAAGCCAACTGATCTTTAAGAATCTTTAACTCACCTTGAGCATGTTCAAGTTGAGTTTCCAACCCTGCTATACGAGTTCCTAGCTTCTTTTGGTTCAAAGGCTCAGAGTGAACACTTCTTGGTGACCTGCGATCGCCTAGCTTTGGGCTGCGGTCAGTCAATGGACGGTGGTGAATTGGGTCAGAGTCTGAGCTAGATGTTCGGAGTGGGGCCGGGCCTCTTGTTGATACCCTTTGAGTCATTTCGGAACCTCTGTGTTCAAACATCAAAATTATAAAATTTTAGCATACAAGATGATAATATTATCATTTTTATTATTTTTACTTCTCTACTCTCATTTTACTTCCTAATTTGGTTACTCGATTACATAAAATTGATTGCTAAACATATATGAAACATTCTTAAGGGGGAAAAAAAAAAAAAAAAAAAAACACACTATTAAAGTATACCAAATTTAGTAAAATAAAGAATGTAGCTACTAACCTTACTCTCGGCATTTAGAAGATCTTGTTCTTGTAATCTTTAATACTGAAAGAAGTCAACACAAAGTTAGCTTCAACTTTCAAATAACAATTATAAAGTTAGTTACATACTGAAAAATATGCAATTATACACTCAACAACACAGTACAACAAAAGAACAAGAAAAGCTGAAAAGTCAAAATCAATGAGATTGACCCATCTTTCTTGCACAAAAAAGAGTCATAAAAAAAGTGTGCCATTTTAGTCTTTTTTACAAACAAAACAAGACCCATAAATCTTAACCACAATCTACACAAAACCCATGTTTCAAATTACAAAAAAGTTCCAATCCTAAAAAAGTTAAACTAAGAAAGCTAATATAAGTCAAAACATCTGAATGTGACATGCAAAATTAAGAAAAATAATTTAATTTTGTAATCAAACAAATCATCATAAAAACATGCAATTGAGCACACAAACATAGTACTACTACCACATAAAAAGCAAGAAAACTCAGATTTTCTCCTTGCTTAAACCTACCAAAAGTCTAGTTTACAAAACAAAACAAGACCCATGAATCTTAACAGCAACATACACAAAACCCATGTTCAAAAACACATAAAAAATAAAAAAAAAAAAGTTCTAACCATGGATATAAAAATGCTTGTAATTATTTTACCTATGGAGAAAATGCAGTGGAGCAACAAGACTGCCAACAAGAAGCCTTGAAAAGAGTGAGAGAAACAAGAGTTTTTTTAAGTTTGAATTAAAGTTAATTAAAATGTGAGTGTGTTTTAGTAGAGGGAGAAGAAGAATCTGAAATGAGAAGATGACAAGAGAGTGATTTTTGAAATGTAGAAAGAGACATATGTACATGTCTACATTTAACCATTTTTTTTTCTTCTTGGAAATAACATTTTTTTTATTAACTTTGTTAATTAATACAGTACTAGTATTTGGTTTGACTCCATTTAAACCGTTACTTTCTACTATCATTTTAATACTTACAAACAAAGATTTTTGTTCTCTTCTAAAAATTCAAACGTGCATTGATATTTCGAAGTGGACATTTAAATGATTGTGCTCGGCTAATTTCAAGCATAATTTCTACAGCTTGAACTCGTTTACGAATAAGCTTCATGTCAAGCTCAAACTCGGGCTAAAACTTATTTAACTCGAGCTCGAGTAGCTCAACAGCATCTTGACTTATTTATAGTATTTTATAAACTAAAACCTAAGAGTAATGTTAATGGACTAAAAAGCAGTTTGAACATATTTAGTTTTGGACAAGTGTTGTACACACAATTTTTTCTTCATATATATTTACCAATCAATTTGACAAATGTTACAAACTTCATTCATAAATATAATTTCAAGTTTATTGAAAGTCTAAAATCATTTGTCATAAGGAAAACAATAAATCTTCTAGAAATACGAAACAAAAAGTACATAACATAAAATATGTTTGACAAGAAATACGAAACATAAACCAATAAAAAAAATAAAAAGTACAATAGATTGAGTAAAAAATAAGCCAGGAGGGGTAAAATGTGAGTCATGATATGCATAATAACACCTTGTAAATTATTTTTGTTTAGGTTCAAATGCATTGATGCTCATATACAAATCTACCTTGAATTATTATGTGATTATTATTTGCTGCCCCATCTAGTAATGGAGTTTTTGCTTAAATCGCTACAAAGTATACGCTCTTTTTAATTGATCCGAAAAGTGATAAAATTGACATACTAGTGTGACCTTGTGTGATGCATTTATGTAAAGTATTTTCTTGTTGTGTTATGAGCAGTGGCGGAGCCAGGATTTTGGCATATGGGGGGCAAAAAAAAATTTCACTAAAAGCAGCAAAATCAGTCACAAAAAACAGCTTCCAAACAGCCTAATTTCAGCATCCAAACACTCTAATTACAGCCAAACAGCCTAATTTCAGCATCCAAACACCCTAATTTCAGCATCCAAACACCCTAATTACTGCCAAATAGCCTAATTTCAGCATCCTAAAATTTTGTTGAGGGCAATTTCATTTTTTGGCCGAGGGCAATTTAACTTTTTTCCCGTAAAACCCAAAATTTTGCACTATATAAAATTTTTTTTGCCCAATTTGTTGAGGGCACCGCCTCCCCCCCTAATTGCACTATCCCTCCGCCCTTGGTTATGAGTTTTTGTATCCATTTACTTATCTTTAGTCACAAGTTGACTGTAAAGCTAGTTAATTTAACTATTCAGATATGCATGTGTAAGTTTTTAGACCGTAAATAATCAATTTCGTAAGTATATATGTTTCAATATAAAATTTCTGGTTTCGGTCAAAGTTTCTTTTGGGTGAAAAAATACATACCTTGTATTGTACACACTTAGATTGTAACATGCACGTATTATTTTGTAGGGAAAAAAAAAAAGAAAAGACACAATATACACAAAACCAGAAATCGGAGTTTTTAAAACATATGAAATTCAAAAGTCAATGTTTGTTAGTAAAATAAAAATAAAATGCCAGAAGAGAGGCGTGGGTCGTTAAGTTGTCGTATTACAAGTGCATATTTGAAAGAAAACAACTTTCTTTGTTCAATGCACTATCTTTTTCTTGCTTTTCGGGTCGCAGTGCGTGTGCTCTGTGCACTATCCATCTTTCCAAACATTTTACTTTTTACTGTACAAATTAAACGTTCGATTTTTGTTTTTTAAACAATTGTCATGATGTATACAGGAGTTTTTTTTACTGTTTATTAAAAGAATATAAAGACAGTCTTGTGCTTTTATCATGTTATTGACTAAATAATTGATAGAGTAATTGATTATTAATAATAATAATAAAGTTAAGGAAACGTTGGATTAAATACAACTCCTATAGTTCAAAACTCCAGAAGATAGTGTTTGTTTGTAGCTACAAACAAGAAGATCAGTGGTGGTAAGTTTTTTTTTTTTTTTTTTTTTTTTTTTTTTTTTGAACTTCAGTAGTGGTAAGTTAAAGTGAAACAAAATCATGAATAAATGAACCCTTTTCAGTACTTTTTCTTTTTATATCTATATTGTTTTCATTGATTGAAAACTTTTCAATCAACTATATTTATACACATTCAAATATATCCTCATGATACATTAAAATGAGCATGTACCATTTTAACTATGTTCATAATGCTTTTTTTTTTTTTTTTTTTAATCTAAAAACGTTGTATTTCTGTTCACATTTGTTCAAATGAACTGTTTAGTTTCTTTCACGTGTTATCTTTTCTAATAAAGTGATAATAATAATAAATAAATAATAATAATAATAATAATAATAATAATAATAATAATAATAATAAATTGGCATCATATGTGATTGGAAAAAACATAAACCATCCATATCTTGATCTAAGAGTTACAAGTGATATTGATGATTTCAAATAAACTCATCTTACAAATTAAGATATATTTTGAACCATTACTGAGATTTTGTTGAGGGAATGCAACAAGTGAACCATGAACTCAAAGATCTAAGCCTCTAAGGGGCTGTTTACTTTCTGCTTAATGTTCTGTTTGGTAACAAAACTGGCTGGAAACAGGAAACTTTGGTGTTTCTTTTTAACTTATTGCAAAAGAGAATCCTTAATGTGAAAGGGGACAAAATTTGATGCTGTTTCTATCCAGGACGTCTTAATACGAGTTTTTTCCCGAACTAGTGTAGGAGTAAAAAATAAATTCGAAAAATTTAGAAAACTTCGAAAAAATTTATAAAAATTCAAAAAAATTTTAAAAATTCGAAAAATTTATAAAAATTTATAAAAATTTTAAAAAAATTCGAAAAATTTTAAAAATTCAAAAAATATATAAAAATTCAAAAAATTCATAAAAATTCAAAAAATTTATAAAAATTCGAAAATTTGATAAAAAATCAAAAAATTCGAAAATTTTATAAAAAATTTATAAAAATTCAAAAAATTTATAAAAATTCAAAAAATTCGAAAAATTTAAAAAAATTTATAAAAATTCAAAAAAACTTAAAAAAATTTGAATTTTTTAAATTTTTTTTCGAATTTTTATAATTTTTTTGAATTTTTAAAAAATTATAAATTTTTACAAATTTTTTGAATTTTTAAAAAATTATAAATTTTTATAAATTTTTTGAATTTTTTAAAAATTTTAATAAGTTTTTTCGAATTTTTATAATTTTTTATAAAATTTTTGAATTTTTTGAATTTTTATAAATTTTTTGAATTTTTAAAATTTTTTGAATTTTTATAAATTTTTTCGAATTTTCATAAATTTTTTGAATTTTTATAAATTTTTTCCACCTACACTAGTTCGGGAAAAAACTCGTATTAAGATGGTCAATTAAGCATAAAAAAGAAACAACATATATCCACACAGACACTAACTAGAAACAGGACACATATATCCACACAGACACTAACTAGAAACAGGAAAAAAAAGAAACAGCCCCTAAGACTGACTTTAACAACGACTAGATTCATCACCGTTATCTCAACTTCATGCCAGCTTTCACTCTATCAAATCAAACATGAGAGGACCTGTGACACACGGTTAAGGTGGTTAAACCTTGTATACTTTGTGTGTAAGATATATTGAGTTTATATGATTAAGCACGCGGAATTTACTTAACCACACATAGAAGGTTATGTATGTTATGGAAATAGAAGAATTATATTTGTTACTTAACAATGAACAAAGAAAGTTTTTCACTAAACGATTCAATATTATTCAAAATAATACGAGTGATCTTGTGTTTATCACTAGGGTTACAAAACCTTGAATCTTATGTTACAACTTGTGATTTGTGTTTTTCTATGTCTTAACAGATATTCACTTATATTTTTCACACACGTACATAATCACTAGTCTAAGATCTCTTTTATAGTTGCAAAAGATCTTTACAAATTGCTTAAAGTCTTGGCCGACTTACTTGGTTAACTTATGCTTATTGTGTGTCAGTACATAAGATACAACATGTATCTATGTATACAACTTGTTAACTAAGCACATGGAGTAAGATATTATCTACCGTATATGTTTGACCAAAATACAATAAATATCTTTTCGATCTTATCCTTGAAGTAGCTTTATGACTCACTGATCAGCAGTACCATATACAACTAGCAGTACCTTCTACTTGAACTAGCAGTACCTTCTTGCTCTAGCAGTACCTTGATCATGAACTAGCAGTACCTTCGACTTAGAGTAAATTCTAATACTCTAACTTCAGAATATTTAATTCCCAACAATCCTCCCCTAAACATGTGAATCATTCAAACATGTTTTCTGAATTAAATGAGGACTTGAAAAGATCTTTCAAACACTTCATGAATCTGAACTATTCTTCTTATTCTGAACTGTTCTGCTTTGTTCTTCTTTGACTTCAGCAATATCAAAACATTGTACCAAAAGATGGTGCAATTTCCTTGGATGGAGGAATTGTAAGAGGCAATGATTTCAACAAGTGAAATCATCTATCAGCATGCCTTTGCAAGTGATAAACAAACATAATGAACTGAAATTGAAACTTTCCTTCGTTTGATCTAGATAGAATTTTCTCCTTTAGAAATGCTTCATCCCTTCTAGATATTTGATCTATTCTAATCATTTTCAACCTCTACATCATCATCTTGTATGCTCTTGTCTTCTCCTTCCATATATTGGTTTATTCTTCCTTTCTGGGCTATTATTTCCTCCCCTGAGATTGTTACCTCCCCTGAAGCAAATAACTTTTGTTTCCTCCCCTTGTTTGGAAGATCTCACTATGTACCTTTGACTGATCTATCAATGTGTAACTTTTGTTGTCAGACAATATTGTACATGAAGCCATCAATTCTTTAAAAGTTTAAGTTGCTGTCCTCATCACTTCTAGGTGTGTTAACTCCTATGAGAGGTGAATCAGTGGACATTTTGATTCAGAATCCATCAATGGATGGTTTTTGAGAATCCTTGAAAATCCTTTTAAGTAATCATTTAACTTAGTAGTATGTTCATGATTTTAGAATTGAAAAATCATACTACTTCCAACCATTTTGAAAGAATCAAGTGTA
Organism: Artemisia tridentata subsp. tridentata; assembly: GCA_021014915.2. NCBI lineage: Eukaryota > Viridiplantae > Streptophyta > Magnoliopsida > Asterales > Asteraceae > Artemisia > Artemisia tridentata. Next base: position 147,810,959 of record CP139508.1, read on the forward strand.
TAACAGACATTTAATTATCATTTCGGTTTAAAGCAACCTCTGGTTGTGTGAGAACCAATGTTTTTCAGTTATAAATAACTGCCTGTGTAAAGATAAATCTATTCAAAAGATTTTCTTGACAGGGTTTCCAGCTCATAGTAATTGTTACCTCCAACACAAGTGTTAGATTCACTTTTACTAGTTGTTCTTTCTATCAGATGTCCTCAGACTTGCACATTATACTTAAAAGTATAAAATGATAGAAAGTGAGTTGTATCAGTTACTATCTGATCAACTAAGTCATCAATTCAATGTGAAATATCATAACTAGATTTCAAGAAAGAAGTTTTAAGGAGGTTAAATTCCTAAACTTAGTCCATCATAAACCTATTATGGTCAGCAATTTGATAAGCATTCTGCTATTCCCATTTCACTTGAAATATCCTTTGTGTTCACATATTCATACCTGAAATAGTTAGTCTAAAACCAAAAGAACAATGTACAAAGTACTTGTCTTGCATTAGTATAATCATAAGAACCAACTGTATGAATAACACAATTCAAATTTTGATATATTAGCAGTACCTTATAAATCCAGCAGTACCAACAAAAATTTATGTACAAAAACACATCATATTGAAAATTTAAAGATTAAGCATTCCAATACTTGCTACCAAGTACTGAAACCTTGAAACATCAAAAGCTTTTGTTAGCAGATCTGCAAAATTATGCTCTGAAGCAATTTTAAGAACTTGAATTAATCTTTTCTCATTGCAGTCTCTTATAAAGTGATGTCTAATTTCAATGTGTTTTGTTTTAGAGTGTTGTACCGGATTTTTAATAATACAAATTGTACTACTATTATCAATATAAATAACAGTATTTAAGAAATTGTACCCATAATCAAGGAGTTGGTTTTGAAGCCATAGAACTTGACTAGAGCAACTTGCAGCAGCTATATATTCAGCTTCAATTGTTGAATTTGCCACACTTGTCTGCTTCTTACACTGCCATGAGACAAGTCTACACCCAAGGAATTGACATCCTCCAGTTGTTGACTTTCTGTCCAAGCTAGCACCAGCATAATCACTATCCGAATATGCTACCAAGTCAAAAGGAGATTCTCTAGAATACCATATACCCAACCTTGGTTGACCTTTGAGATATCTAAAAATTCTCTTGACTGCAGTTAAATGAGAAACTTTTGAGTAACTTGAAATCTTGCACAAACACAAACAGGAAACATGATATCAGGTCTAGATGATGTAAGGTACATCAAAGAGCCTATCATAGATCTGTAACTGTGTACATCTACATTTTCTCCATCTTCATCTTTCAAAAGGTGCTTCTCAGAGTCCATTGGTGTGCTTGCTATTTTTGAATCAGCAAATTGAAATTTTCTAAGTATCTCTGCAACATATTTGTCTTGACTAATAAATATGCCTTCAGATGATTGCTTAACTTGCAAACCCAAAAAGAATGTAAGTTCTCCCATAGAACTCATCTGAAACTTATCTTTCATAAGCTTCGCAAATTCTAAACACATTTCCTTCCTTGTAGATCCAAAGATAATGTCATCCACATACACCTGCACTAACAGAAGATCCTTCTTGTGCTGTTTGATGAATAGTGTCTGATCAATCTTTCCTCTTTGAAATCCATTTTCTAATAAGTAGGAAGCTAGTGTTGCATACCAAGCTCTTGGTGCCTGATGAAGGCCATAGAGAGCTTTCACTACTCTGTACACTTTGTTTGGATGTAATGGATCAATGAAACCAGGAGGTTGTGAAAGATACACCTCTCTTCCAATTTCACCATATAAAAATGCACTTTTGACATCCATTTGGTAGACTGTGAAGCCTAAAAATGAAGCATAAGCTAGAAACAGCCTAATTGCCTCAATTCTTGCTACTGGAGCATAAACTTCATCATAATCTATTCCTTCTTCTTGTGTGTACCCTTGTGCTACTAGTCTAGCCTTATTCTTGATCACAATTCCTCTTTCATCCCTTTTGTTCTTAAAAACCCATCTAGTGCCAATTACCTTTTCATTCCTAGGTAAATCAACTAGCACCCAAACCTTTTGAATCTTGAACTGAAGAAGCTCTTCTTGCATAGCCTCTAACCAGCTTGAATCATCTAGGGCTGTAAGAATGTTCTTTGGTTCCTTTTGAGAGAGAAAACATACAAATAAACAAGAGTTTAAAAGCTCATGTTGCTTTGAAGCATAAAGGGCATCAAGAATCCCTTTTTGGTCTGAAGAGACCAGTTGTCTTCTTGTCTTCACACCAGATTGTATATCTCCTATCACATTATCCAGGGAGTGAACTTTGTGAATCCTTGTGTGTGGGGTAGTAGGAACATGATAAGATTGTGGAAGATTACTCAAATCCACTTCATCTTCTTGGAACTCTGCATCTTTTGAGTGTGAAGGACCAACAGTACCTTCAACTGAACTAACAGTTCCTTCAAAAGAACTACCAGTACCTTTGGAAGAACTAGCAGTACCTTGCTCTGACTCGGCAGTACCATCAATATTTAACATATTGTGTTGTTCCTCTGTTCCAACATCTTTTCTTTGAGCCTCAACATCTTCTTTTGCTTTACCAGAAGAAGATTCATCATTGTTTGAAGCTAAATCCACACTGGTACTTGACCACAATGGCATAATGACATCAGATTGATCTTTATCTAACTCCACCTCATTTGTTGCTTGTGAACCTGAAAAATTATTAGTTTCTGCAACAACAGGTATATAATTCATAGAACTTGTTAGATAATCAAGATCAAATATCCATTTTGGTCCTTGACCTACTACATTGGATTTGTTTTCCAGAAACTCCACATGTAGTTCTTCTTGTACTTTCTCAGTTCTTAAGTTGTAAACTCTAAAAGCTTTGCTAACAAGAGAATATCCAACTAAGAAACCTTCATCTGCTTTACCATCGAATTTTCCTAAATGGTCTAAGGTATTGAGAATTGTCACATGACATCCAAAAGGTCTAAGAAATCCTATTGCAGGAGTTCTACCATTAAAGAGTTCATATGATGTCTTATTGTGAGGCTGCACAACTAAAACTCTATTTTGAACATAGCAAGCAGTGTTAATTGCCTCTGCCCAAAAGATTATAGGTAGCTTAGAATCAGCTAACATTGTTCTAGCAGCTTCAATTAGTGTTCTATTCTTTCTTTCAACCACACCATTCTGTTGTGGTGTTCTAGCAACACTATATTCTCTCCTAATACCTTTTTCTTTGCAGAAATCATCCATAACTCTATTTTTGAATTCTGTCCCATTATCACACCTAATGACTTTTACTTTCTTGCTTACATGGTTTTCTATCAATGTAATGAAGTCCTTAAGGATGCTTGATGTCTCATCCTTAGTGGCTAAAAAGAAAACCCCTGTAAATCTGCTATAGTCATCAGTTATAACAAGACAATATTTTTTATGTTGCATACTCCTTACTGAAACGGGTCCAAATAAGTCCATATGAAGCATAAACAATGACTGATTGATAGAGTTAAAAATCTTGGGCTTACAAGTGGCTTTGTGTTGTTTGCCTTTTAGACAAGCAATGCATGTTTGATCATTTTCAAATCTTTTGTGAGGTAAACCTCTTACCAAACCATTCTTAGCAATTTTATTTATGGTTTTGAAGTTAATATGACCAAGCCTTCTATGCCATATCATTGATTCATCCAATGTGGCCTTTGATACAAGACAAGTTAAATCCTTTTTAGGAATAATGTTCTTCATATCAACACTATACATATTGGCCTTTCTAGGAATTCTAAGAAGTACTTGATTTTCATCAGGCATCTTAAAATCCTTAGATAGAACAATACATTCAGTGTCAGTAAAAAGGACATTGTTCTTTTTGTCACACATTTGTGAAACACTAAAAAGATTATACTTTAGCTCTTGTACATAGAACACATTTTCAAAATCTAAATTTCCGGTTTTAATAGTACCTTTACCAGAAATTTTGCCACGAAAACCACCTCCAAAGGTAACATATCCTCGATTGAATTCTTGAAAATCTGAAAGATAAGACATGTTGCCTGTCATGTGATTGGAACATCCACTATCTGAGTATCCTTGATCTTGATGATCAATAGAATGTTCCTGCACACAAATAAGAGTGTTAGTTTTCTTTGGGGATCCAAGCCATTACTGACTTGGATCTGCCTCTTGCATCAATGTAATTTAATCTTTTAAGGACTGTTGATGCAACATTGGATTTTTGAATCCAACATGCTGAGGCCTTAACAGCATTTGCCCTATTACCCTTAGCAGCAGAGTGAATAACATGCTTAGCAGAGTCTGCTATCTTTGTAGTTGAACTCTTTGGTCTCCAAATTTGTTTGTGGACCACTGCTTTTGTTTGAATGGGCCTTAGAACAGTTTTAGATGCATGTATGAAAGTTGTTTTTGCATCCTTAGCTGTTGATTTTGGGTTAACAGTCATCATAGATCTAACAGTACCTTTTGATCTACCAGTACCTTTAATTTGAACTGGCAGTACCTTTTTGTATGTATTAGCAGGGCCTTTTTGTCTGTCAGGACCTTTGGGTCCAGACTTGTTTGAGACTGTTCTGGGTTTTGTACTTTGAGTGTTAGAGTGAAAAGGAGTTTGAGGAGTTTGCCTTTTGTAGTTCACCCTATTGTTTTCATACCCAGTTACCCTTTGGTTGCAGAAAGCTGCAAGATGGTCAAAACTACCACATGTATAACAAGCTTTATTGTAAAATGCAAAGTCATCACCTAATTGGTTTGACTTGAGGTTGTTCCAATTCCTTTGGTTACCTCTGGGCTTGTTTGTAGTTCTATATTGTTCACAATATCTAACTGGTTTCCTAACAGTCTTAACATTTGACTTAGGCCTGTTAGTGTTGTGATTGACTATCTTAGAAAGACTTGTTCCTACTTTCTTAACCAAAACAGGTTTAGACATAACCTGTTCTTCTTCATCACTATCACTATCAGTTGTACAATCTTCAACAACTATAGCATCTCCTTTCTTAACAAAGGACACCTAGTCCTGATAAGATAAAGTTTTATCTAAACGTTTACTTACCTTTTCTATCTTAGGACTCTTAGTGGCCTTAGAACCATATTCCATGATTGGTTCTTGAAACTCAGCTAATCCTGTGTGTGCTAAATCAATACCTGGAGGTGAATGAACACCTCTGTATGGTGGGGGTACAGACTTAAATCCAACACCAGAATTAACCTTATCAATAACTTGGGCTTCCCAAAGCTTATTGAATCCTTCTGAGGAATGAGCTAAAACATCCACAGAAACCTTTACATTTTCTCTTTCATTTTTGTGTTTAGCTAATGAATCATTCAACTCAACAATACACTCATCTCTGATCTTAATGTCATTTTTTAGTATATTGATGTCATTAGTAAAATGAGATTCATTATCTTTAAAATGTAAGACTTGTTTTTCTAAAACAGCTAGACCTCTTTTGTGATTAGCCAAATTAAAAAGAGAATTCAGTAGCTCTTCTCTATGAGCTTCAAATCTCTTATTAAGGTCTTCATAAGCTTTAAGATTAGGACATGATTCAGTACAAGATGTAATATTGTTTACCTCTGAATCAGAATGGGCCATTAGAGCAAATTCATTGGCCAAAAGAGCAGCATTTGGTGGTGCATCCTCTTCAATAGCCATAGAGCTCCAATCATAACCAATACCATCAATAGCCAACATAGCCTTTGGCTCTTCAACAGTAACTTCCTTTCTCCTATCTTGCTTATACCATGTGTTTCTATTCTCCTGCTTTCTTGGGCTTCTACACTCCTTAGCAAAGTGTCCTAACCTATGACAGTTGAAACACTCCACTTTCTTCTTATCAAACCCAGCAGTATCATTACCATTTATGGTAATTTGCTTCCCAGTTCTCTGCCAATGCTTCTTGGCCCTCATGCTGAGCAAAGCAACCTGCCATTTGATGTCCATCTCTTCCAAATCATCACCATCAACCTGCTCAAGGTCTTCATGATTTAGAGGAGAACCACTAGACTGACTAGATATGAATACATAGAATGCTGGATCACCAATTCCTGCAACAGTCTTTTGTGCACTAGTAGAAGGACCACAATTTGTAGCATTAGAAACACCTTCAACTTCTTCTACCTCTTCAGACTTACCAATACTAGGAGATGACAAAAGTGCCACGTTCCCAGAACTAGTACTATAAATTCCAGACTTTCTAAGACTTTTTTCAACAATTTTGAAGTTGTTGTACAAATCATTGAGCTTCATTGTTTCAATGTATGGTTTATTCATCCAGACAATAACATGAGTATGGAACTCATCAGGTAGACTTCTCAAAAACTTTATGTTGAGATCTTCCTTCTCTGTCTCAACACCTAACACAGCTAACTGACTGACAAGCCTGTGTAATCTTGAGAATAGATTATCAAGAGACTCATTACTAAAAGCAGTAAAGTTTTCAAATTGTTGCTTTAGTAGTGTCTTCTGTGTCTTTTTGGTAGTTTCATTACCACCAAAATATGCACAAATCTCTTCAAAAAGAGTTTTTGCATCAAGATACTTGTTAAATGATAGCATCTGCTCACTAGGAATGGTCATAAGCAACAAATTTCTTGCTTTCTGATCATTTCTCTTCAGTATCTTCTCTTCATTTGACACTGGTCCAGTATTTCTTTTCCTACTTGTTTTACCTTCTAGGACAACCTCTGAATAGCTTGGTGAAAAAGAATCACCATATATAATGATATCCCAAAGAGTGTAATCTTGGACCATGAAATATTGCTCAATTCTCATCCTCCATAACTCAAACTCATTAGGTTTGATCATGGGCAACTTTGCAGCAACATTTGTTTGAACATCATGTGCATCCATTTCTGTTTCTTCTAATTCAATTATATCAGCCTGGCTTTGATACCAACTGAGAGGACCTGTGACACACGGTTAAGGTGGTTAAACCTTGTATACTTTATGTGTAAGATATATTGAGTTTATATGATTAAGCACGCGGAATTTACTTAACCACACTTAGAAGGTTATGTATGTTATGGAAATGGAAGAATTATATTTGTTACTTAACAATGAACAAAGAAAGTTTTTCACTAAACGATTCAATATTATTCAAAATAATACGAGTGATCTTGTGTTTATCACTAGGGTTACAAAACCTTGAATCTTATGTTACAACTTGTGATTTGTGTTTTTTCTATGTCTTAACAGATATTCACTTATATTTTTCACACACGTACATAATCACTAGTCTAAGATCTCTTTTATAGTTGCAAAAGATCTTTACAAATTGCTTAAAGTCTTGGCCGACTTACTTGGTTAACTTATGCTTATTGTGTGTCAGTACATAAGATACAACATGTATCTATGTATACAACTTGTTAACTAAGCACATGGAGTAAGATATTATCTACCGTATATGTTTGACCAAAATACAATAAATATCTTTTCGATCTTATCCTTGAAGTAGCTTTATGACTCACTGATCAACAGTACCATATACAACTAGCAGTACCTTCTACTTGAACTAGCAGTACCTTCTTGCTCTAGCAGTGTAATACCTAAAATTCTATAACATGTAAAATGACCAAATTGCCCCTGGGAATTTAAAACCTAAATAAAATATATGTAAAGCACAAAATAAATTCCAAACTTCTAGCAATGAACAAGTTATGATCCCAAATAATTTTAACAACTTCGTTTAACATTTATACAAGCCAAGAAAATTACTAAAATGCCCTTGGGCGCCTAAAATAATTTAAATTCAAATTCTATGATCTAAATAATGGTAATTAAAAGTAATTATAAGGACATTAAAACTAGCAAATCAATGCATTAATTCCCTTGACCAAAAATTCCGAAAATATGGCCCATTTACCCTCCCCATTGACCGGTCCTCCTTTTTTAAAAATCAATCCACACAATTTTAGCTTAGAAACCCTATTTGCCGATTAAGAAGAAATCACACAAACATTTTCTCTAGCCTTCATTCGATCACCACAAATCCCTAAACTATTTTTCTGAGTTCGAGTACCATCCTAAGGAGCCTAGAAAAATACTACCTCGAATTGTAGTGGCCGGTTTCAAGAGGTGTCGAGTTTTCTTGTTTAATTTCAATCCGAAAGGTAAAAATTCATTGTAACTCATTCGATCATTGTAAAACTCGTTTCTTATTTTCTTGTATTCCTCACATCATATGTGACCTGTGAAAATTGGTTCCAAAATTTTTAGACCGTTCGTGAAGCCGTGGAGAATTTCTTGTGTTGATCGCGCCATACCGAGAGGATAAAATTAGTTTCGTTCCATCCGATATACTACCTCGAATTGTAGTGGCCGGTTTCAAGAGGTGTCGAGTTTTCTTGTTTAATTTCAATCCGAAAGGTAAAAATTCATTGTAACTCATTTGATCATTGTAAAACTCGTTTCTTATTTTCTTGTATTCCTTACATCATATGTGACCTGTGAAAATTGGTTCCAAGATTTTTAGACCGTTCGTGAAGCCGTGGAGAATTTCTTGTGTTGATCGCGCCATACCGAGAGGATAAAATTAGTTTCGTTCCATCCGATCATCCAATCTCTATTCTGGTATTTTTTTCTATGATCCTAATAATCATATAGAACATGTATAAAATACTAAACACGAATCATGCACGTTAGATTAGGCGTTTGGAAATTAACGAGTTAGAAAACCCTAAAACATGCAAATCGGCTAAAACACATGATGCGACTTTTATAAGTTGCATGGATAATTTTCATGGCTTCCATATAAATCACACAACCTCAGAAAATTATGTTCATGATTCGTTATAGCTAAGAAACGCGTTTTTGGAAATTATGTATTAATCGGATTGGCGTAAATAAGGAAATAAAGGCTAAAAATACATAGCGATCGATTAGGGTTCTATAATTGATAAGATCTGGATATTAATGAGTTAAAATGATGTTGGAACAATTGCATGATGATTAGATCGATTAGGGTTTAGTTTTGTTAAGGATTTGTATGTAACGATTGGTAATAAAAATAGAAAAGGGGTGTTTTGTTAATATAAAAACTCGTGGACTATTTTTGACATGTTCTATAAGTCGAGGACAATATGTAAAAATTATAACATGAGGGGCTTAATGTAAAATTGGCGAGATATGGAATTATGTATATTATTATGGGTCGAAATATTAAATAAATAAAGTAGAGGGACTAAAAATGTAAATACTGGAAACTTGAGGTCATTTTGAGTAAATAATAATAGTAGGAGGGTTCGGTGTAAATTTGGATAATTATGGGGGCTAATATGTAATTATTATGAATTTAGGATTTAATATATATGTTTTATAACTATAGGGACTAAAAGTGTAATTATGTGAAACAAAAAGGGTAAGTCGTACCATACATGAAATTAAAAGGTAAATTCTGTAAATAAGTAAATATATGGGTTAATGGTGTAATTAAGGATATCATATGGATTAAATTGTAAATTATGTAACTTTAGGGTTTATTTTGTAACTTTTATAAATAAAGGGTTTAATGTGTAAAATAAGGAACTTGATGGGCTAAAGATGTAATTCTGAATAAATGGAGTATTTAAATAAGCAAATCAGGATATTTTCATTTTAGACCTTTAATTTGATATATTTACAATTAAAACCCTAAACTATGTAAACTTGTCATATTTAACCCTAAACTTTTATAACTTGCTAAAACCAACCCTAATCCCATAATGAGACTAAATTAATGACTTAACTAAATCAAAATACTTAAATCTTACTCATTATAGAAATCTGCTAACTTTGGAAACTTACTAAATAAGGAAACTTTCTAAAAATGGAAACCTGCTAAAAATAGAAAGTTACTTAATATGGAAATGGGATCTTTAGTAATCATGTCTTTACTCCTCTAGGTGTGAAGAGGGAGTAGTCCTGTACTCTTTATCATCTTATTCAGTGTGATCCTTGTCAAGCAATAAGGTACAGATATTCTGCCCCTCTTTAGTAAGGTGCCTTCGTCTCATTTCTGATTTCTGATTTACTGCCATGTTCTTTGTTTCTGTGAACCTTTGACATTGACCTACTGATACTGAACCTTTCTTATATTGAACCTACTGATATTGACCCTTCTGTTACTGACCCATCTGATATGAACTTTCTGATAAACTGAAATGGATTTTGACCTATGAAACTAAACTGAATACTGAATACTGATACTTGACCACTGACCCACAGTTTGATACTACGAGCCATAACTAGTCATGAGGGTTTCATGACCATGTCATTGATGCACCGATGGCATGACTCTAGGGCAGGAGAGTGATGACCTGTTCCGTCCCTGACTGTATTTTATTTGGTGTATTGGGAGGTTTATGGCCACCTGGGGCGTATGGATGCATCCTAGAACTGTTACTGTTACTGTTACTGTTACTGATTACTGATTTCTGTATTACTGGTGACTGATGGTGTGTGCGATACACGTCTTTCACATACTGGGAGCTGATCACTCCATTTACTGATTGAGGACTCCCCTCATAATTACTGGCTTACTGAGAGGTCTCCCCTCTATATGATTATATGGTTACATGATTACACTGATTATTGTTACTGATTACTGATACTGGGCTCGTAGAGGATTACTGTTTTCCTACACCTTTACTCTTTATCTTTTATTCCTGCTACTTCACATTGATGTTTAACTCTGATTATTCATACTATTATTATTATTCCTTATTCTACTGCTTGTTATCGTTATATCTGTTCACTGAGCTCTAGTAGCTCAGCCGCGTTTTCTTTTCCCGCGGCAGGTAATTAAGCTAGGAGTTGGGCATGGCTTTGGGGTTGAGTGCACTTGAGTGAAGCTTGTTCTTATAGCTTATCTACCATTTGATTTTCCTTAAACATTATGTTGCCATTGTTTAGGCATTGAACTTATGTACTTCCTTTATTTCCTTTCACTTGGATATAAGTCATGTTGACTTATTGTTGGATTATGTATTTGACTTCCGCTATTTTGGGTTATGGATGCTATGTTGTTCTGATATGAAACCATATATTTGTGATATCTTTACCCTTGACGGGTCGGGGTGTTACAAGCAGTACCTTGATGTACTAGCAGTACCTTGATCATGAACTAGCAGTACCTTCGACTTAGAGTAAATTCTAATACTCTAACTTCAGAATATTTAATTCCCAACAAAACACCTGTAACAGTGACCACCAAACCAACCACACAAGCATATCACGCTTAAACACAAACATACCACACAATACATTCAAACACACGCACACACAAATACATATACAATAACTAAATATGTGTTTCGTCAAGCAGAATACCTAAACTTTTCCACAATTTGGCTTCCACGTGTCATTGGAAGAAGAGAGGGGGGGGGGGGTTGTCATGCATGTTATTACTGTTAATACAAATAAACCGTAAAAACGTTTATTTATATTTTACGATCTTCTAATGTTTTGTCGATAACAAATGTAAAATCATTTTAACGAGATAGATAAAATACGTAAACGCTTTGAGCCAAAAGCTTACTAACTCATTTCATTAAACAAACCTTAAACATATCTAGTTAAACAAGTTTACATAAAACTAAAACCATTTTATAAAAACACTTAAGTAAACTAGTTACTTACTTTTTTATAAAATACATGTTACTTGTAAATTACTAGAAAAAAGGCTTGGACTATCCATGACCCAAAAACCAAGCCCATAACCTATAACCCATGGAGCTTGATCCATAACCCATAACCCATTTGTATGACATCATGCATGACTTCATAATGGGTAAAACCCATGACCCAAAGTCCATAACCCAAAGTCCATGACCCATGACCCAAGATGTCTTTGACATCATTCATGACATCACTTGACCCATGGACCTTGACCCATAACCCAAAACCCAAAATTGTAACCCAAAATCCGAACTGGTACTACCAGATAGCCGGATCCCTTGGATTACACTGGCCGGATCCCCTTGGGAAGGGATCCTCCGGATCCGGGTGAACAGTGGACAGTTTTGCCTATAAATAGTGAGCCACTTCTCTCTTGTCTCACACACCTTTTAGACATTCCTTCTCTCTATGTTCTAAACTCTCTAACATCAGATCCAAGGATCTTTCTATGTAGTCTCTCTTTTTGATTCTCTAGGTTCCTTCTAAAAGGCAAGATTACGACCTCTCGAAGACTTGCAAGCTCGTAATATGAGTTGCTAGGATTCTTCTCTTCCAAGATCACAGAAGTGCATCTTGTTCTTTCTTCTTCTCAAAAGTGTGTTGTAGATGTGTTGAATCGTTAGGTGTAAAAGGACGTTGGATCCTTTAGTCATGTTGTGCTAGGTGTGTTGGTTTGGTCCGCCGTGCTAAGGACCTGATATCTAGCCTTGTACCGGATAAAGTGTAGGCGACGAAGGTTTGGCTTTACCTCGTGGAAAAGCTCGGTATCTAGCTTTGTACCAAATAAAGTGTAAGCGAAGTTGTGAAGGCTTCTCCGCCAAGTGAAAGGAGTTTGTGTTGTGAAGTGTTTACGAACTCTCGAGTAGGTGACTCGGGGAGTGGAGTAGGACAAGGAAGGTGACCTTGTAGCCGAACCACTATAAATACTTGTGTTGTGGTTGTGTCTCTCTAACTCTATCTCGTAGTTTAGTTTATATGCTTTTATTTCTATCAATATCCAACACGCCAAAACTAGATTGACATAAGTCGATCTATAAGTTTTAAAAAGAAGTTTTAATTGGTAAAACTATTCAACCCCCCCCCCCTTCTAGTTTTCTACAATTGGCATTAGAGCTTCATTACCAAGTTTCTTAGAGTATATTGTACTTTAAAAACTTGATACGATTCGTGTATGTTTTGAAAATTACAACGAAGGAAAAACTTTTGTAAAAATTAACTCATTCTACAAAAAAAAAAAAAAAAAAAAAAAAAAAAAAAAAAAAAAAAACAACTTCTATTTCTTGGATATTGATATTCCATATTGTCTCTAACAAATCCTCTTGAGAAATATCCAGTTTAGGTTTCTTCGAAAACTTCATCATCTTAAAGGAAAAATGGAGTCTACACACTAAAAAAGAATCCATAGTGTTGCTTGACTCCTTCGCTAACAAGGGTAAAGTTTGCTTAAAAGAGGCTTCTAAAGTACTTCGCATCTACGATTTCAAAAACCATATTAATAGATTATACCAAAGGTATGTTTTCTTAATTAAACTTAGTTCTCTAAAAATGTGTTAATTGATTATGGTTAAAAGTTAGATTCATACATGTTTTTCTCTTTTAAAAAAAAAATGTGTTAACATATACATAACCTCTTTTCTAAAAAGACATCTATGTTGATCATAAAACTTGGTGTGTATCACCTAAGTGTCATACATTCATGGATTATGTGTTATACACCTTATCACATTTTGTTTAAGACCTCTCTTCACAAACTCTTGTGTCTTTTCTAATGGTCGGGAATAGTATTCTTTTCCATCAATTCACAAACTCTTGTGTCTTTTCCTAGTCAAAAACCTTCTACATACATTTTTCAATAAAAGGGTTAAGTCATCATAAGAAAAATCTTTCACATCAATCAAACTTGTATTATTCATTATCATCCCAAATTATCTCACGACAACTTATCTTCTCTACTTCACATCTATTCTGTAGAAAACTAGAAAGGGGGGGGGGGTTGAATAGTTTTACCGATTAAAATCACTTATTAAAACTTATAGATCGACTTATGTCAATCTAGTTTTGACGTGTTGGATATTGATAGAAATAAAAACATATAAACTAAACTAGGAGATAGAGTTAGAGAGACAAAACCACAACACAAGTATTTATAGTGGTTCGGCTACAAGGACACCTTCCTTGCCCTACTCCACTCCCCGAGTCACCTACTCGAGAGTTCGTTATCACTTCACAACACAAACTCCTTTCACATGGCGGAGAAGCCTTCACAACGTCGCTTACACTTTATCTGGTACAAAGCTAGATACCGATTCTTTCACACAAGGTAGACCAAACCTTCATCGCCTACACTTTATCCGGTACAAGGCTAGATACCTGGTCCTTAGCACGGCGGACCAAACCAACACACCCAATACAACTCGACTAAAGGATCCAACATCCTTTTACACCTATCGACTCAACACATCTACAACACCCTTTGAGAAAAAAGAAATATTAAGAATCACTTCTGTGATCTTGGAAGAGAAGAATCAAAGCAACCCATATCACGAGCTTGCACGTCTTCGAGAGGTTGTGATCTCGCCTTATGGAAGGAACCTAGAGAATCACAAAGAGAAACTACATAGAAAGATCCTTGGATCTGAGGTTAGAGAGTTTAGAGTATAGAGAGAAGTAAACTCTAAAAGGTTGAGAGATAAGAGAGAAATGGCTCACTATTTATAGGCAAAACTGCTACTGTTTACACGGTTCCACCGGATCCCTTCCCAAAGGGATCCGACTAGTGTAAACCGAGGGATCTGGGTAACTGGGTAAACCAGTCCGAATTTTGGGTTACAAACCGGGTTATGGGTTATGGGTTATGATCTATGGATAGATGATGTCATGCCTGATGTCAAAGACATCTTGGGTCATGGGTCATGGACTTTGGGTTATGGGTTATGGACTTTGGGTCATGGGTCATGGGTTTTACCCATTATGGTTGTCATGCATGATGTCATGCAATGGGTCATGGGTTATGGGTCAAGCTCCATGGTTTATGGTTTATGGACTTGGTTTTGGGCCATGATAGTCCAAGTGTTTACAAGCTTTTTCTTAACATGTATTTTATAAAATATAAGTAACAAATGTTACTTAAGTGTTTTTATAAAATAGTTTTGGTTTCATGTAAACTTGTTAACTAGATATGTTTAAGGTTTACTTGTTTAATGAAATGAGTTAGTAAACTATTGGCTCAAAGCATTACGTAATTTATTTATCTCGTTAAAATGATTTTACGTTTGTTATCGACAAAACATTGAAAGATCTTAAAATATAAATAAAGGTTTTGAATGTTTATTAGTATTAACAATCTCCCCTTTTTTGTTGATGACAAAACATAAAATTATTTTAAGTAAAAAGTAAAATTCGTAAAGTTTTGAATTGTAGTTTTTTCTCTTTCTTCCCCTTTTTGTCGAAACAAAAAGAGCGTCGGAAGGAAACTAACCCGAATGCAAGTTTTAAGAAAAGTAAGTGAAAGAAAAGGTGTAAAATAGAGAGAAGAGAGTAAGAAGATCTTAGTTGCTCCCCCTCGACGGTTGCTCCCCCTTATTGAGGGCGTCAAGTAATTAGGGAGACTTAGATGTGCTCATTGCAAGTTTTTGCAATGGTTTTGCTTGGACGAAAACTCCCCCTTAATGAGGGCGTCAAGTACTCCATGTGTATTTTTGAAAATCTACAAAACAAAGGTTAGAAGACAAGTATATTGTGTCCCTTTGCAGAAAATGGAGCTGCATAAAATTTGGTTAGTGTTCTGTTTGTCCGGATCCTCCGGTTCCTTTGAAAAAGGGATCAGCTAGTACAAAGTAATGGATCCGGCTTACCTGCAGTTTGTTAGCAGCAGTGCACAATAGAAAATATATGAAGACAAGTAATAATCACACCAATCATGCTCACATAGACAAGAAGCACATAATCAAGTAGATTCATTTAATAAAACAAGAGAAGTGTTACACACATTAGTCAAATCTCTAAAACTAAGAAAATGATCTAAAAAGGAAAAATCCTAACAAAGTCTAGGCCTAATACTAGAATAGTGAGACCACTTGTGCTTGCACTTCAAGGTTTTTCGGGTAGGTTTGGTTTGATGATGTCATCACGACGTTCAAGAAGATGGTAGAACATGAAACTTACTTCATCACGTAGTTCATGTACTAAGGTTTGAGTATGTTTACAATGATCACAAGTGTGTTGTGATTTTGGTTTTAAGAAAGAAGGTTGTGAAAGTAAGTTTGAGGTGGAAGTACCTATGTGGAAAGGTTGCGGATGTACCACGGGTGTTGGTGGAGAAGAGTGTGTGGGAGGAAATGTATCATTTTTTGGTAGAGGTGGTTGAGGTGATTGTGATGGTTGACATCATCTCATTACCCAAAATGGGCCATTTGAGGGTGGAAGAGAGGAAGGCAAGTTTGTTATAGGTGGTTGTATGTTAATGTCAACGTTTAGGTGATGGAATGGTGGTTGAGTTGACATTCTCTCAATGAATGAGAATGTTGACATTGGTGGTGGATTAGAAGGTCTAGGAGGTAAGTCCTTCAATGAGTTGAAGTAGAGGTGAGGTGATGAATGAGGTGTGGTAAAAGAGAGAAGTCTTGGTTCAAGAGGTGAAGGTGTTGGGTCCGTCAGTATTCAAGCGTCCTGAAAACAGGATTTGAATACAAATTAGCCAAGTGTTAATCAACCTTAAACACTCTCAAGTCACTGAGTGAACAGTCACTCAGTGAGTTACCTTGAGGATGCTTAGGACAAGTCTAAAGAGAAAGATTCACCATTCAGTGAGGCGGAACTCCCTGAGTGTCACTTAAGCCGAAGAAGAAGGTAATGGGTTCAGTGAGTAATGACAAAAACTCACTGAACCCCAGTCTCCTCAACAACTATAATGATTGAAGACTGAAGACTGAAGACCTAGACTGAAGAATCTGAAGTCTGAAAGAAAGGCGGGACAAAGCGGGAAAAGTTTGAAAAGATAAGAAGGAGTCTTATCGCCGCCAAAGTCAAACTTTCCCTAAATGGCTTAAAGATGAGAAGTGTTATCACTGACACTCGGAAAGCACTTTTAAGCCATTCCCAAAATGGATTATTGGAACTGACAAAATACTGTTGTATTTTGTACAGACTAGCTAGGTTATCTTTTTGTACTTTTAGTCACGGGCGCTCTTTTATACTTGTGTATAAATAGGAACAGATGGGAGAAAAGTGGATTAAGTTTTGTGCATTAAAAGCTCAGACTTTCACAAAACCACTTTTCTCCTCCAAAGAGCAACCTAGTCCCTGAGATAGCTCAGTGGTTCCTTTTAGTTGCCACTCAAGAATAACTTGAGTTTAGAGAGGAGAACACACCATACCTTGTCTATTCAATCCCAAGTGTTATTTTCGCTAACACTTGGGTATAGATTCTTTTGATTAATTTCTAATAAGAATTTAAACGTTGAAAAACTTGTGTTTTTATATTTACGTTTTACTTATTTGTTATAATTAATCAATACATTACCTCAGTCATAGAACACAATTAGATTAACTTTGTAGTTATTTCTACTTGTGTAACGGGAACAGCAGAAGGTTTTGTTGGTTGAGTGGAAAAGCATAATTGTATCTTGTCTTCCTGACGATAAAATGGAATCAGTCATTAACTGTACAACAGCCAAACAAACTTGGCTTGACTTGGTTCATAGCTTTGAAGGTCCCTCAGATACCAAGGAAAACAGGATCATGGACCTGAAACTTGAGTATAATACTTTCAGGGCAAAGGACTCTGAAAGTCTCTCTCAGACATATACCAGATACAAGACCCTGATAAATGAATTGTCAAATGATGGTGTAGTATTGTCTAAGCATGAGATCAATGTTGGCTTTGTCAACAGTCTCCCTGAGAAGTGGCTAAACTTCTCTCAGGGCCTCAGGAATGCTAATCACATTCAGACCCTTGAGCTCCCTGAGATCTATGGGAAGTTTGTCTATGAAGACAACTTAATCTCTAGGAGATACCCAGACTCAAAGAAAGCTCTTGAGACCAAAAAGGCCCTGACTTCCTCACCCATATCAACTGCCTTTTATTCTAATGGTGTTGTGCAGGATTTTCAAGAGGATTCTGATGATGAGGTTGATGAAAGAACTAGTGATGAGTACCTAAACGATTTACACTTGGAATTCCAAGAAAGGGCACTCCTTGCTAATTCAAAACGTTTTATCAAAAGAAATCAGTCAAACTTTTCAAAAGCTAAAGCAAATGAAACCACTGAATGTTTCAAATGTGGTAAAAAGGGTCATTTTGCTAAATACTGTTATTCAAAAACCATCTCAGAACCCTCTTATAAATTTTCTGGAAACAGTTCTTCTTCAGGAACTAGCAACTTTCAACCTAAAATGCTTCAGTCTACCCAACATTTTCAAAACAATAATGTTCAAAAGGGTCAAAAATATTTTGAGGCAAAATATAGGAAAGCTAAGGCAAAACTTGCTCTCCTTAAGGCCAATCCTTCAATGTCTCAGGCTGCTCAACCTTCCAAACCTGTTCAAGCAAAGAACAAGGTTCTTGTAGCTGAAGCCTATGACTGGGATGAAGAAGAGGTCTCATTAGAAGATGAAGAAGTTAGAGTAAGTGCTCTGATGGCACTTTCAGATGGTGATCAGCTGGCTGTTGGAAAAAGTCATGCAAGGAATGGAGAATGGGTCAACATAACCATGAAAAAGGTAAATATTTTATTTTCAATGGATGATGATTCTGATTGGCAGTCTTATATGAATTACATTAGTGTAGATCTTAAGTTTGTAAAAGAACAAAGGATTAATCTACTTTCAAAATATAACAATCTTGTGTTAGAATTAAATAAGTGTAGAGATGAATTGCTTGTATTAAAACAGGCTAAGTTAGAAGCTGTTACACTACAAATTCAAAACACTGATATTTTGAAACAAAATCAAGCTCTTCAAAATGAACTTAACAAAGAAAAGGCTGTCATTGAAGGCTGGACTAAAAAGAACCCTAAGGTTTATGAAACTGTGATTCTTATTCCTAGTGAAAACAAGAAAGTCATAGGAGAAGACCAACTCACTGAAACCCCCAGTGAGAGTCACAGTGAAAAAGCTTTTATTCCAACTGGCATATCCTTTGAGCAGGAAATGAAACCCAAGTCAAATGACTGGATTGTCAGAGACAACCCAGTCAGTAAGTTACCAAACTTTGAGACTGGGAAAATCTTGCTTCCTGAAAGTCAGGCCTTGAAAGATATGCTTAGACTCACTGACAAACCCAGTAGTACTAAGTCAGTAAATGAGTCTGAATCAGAATCACTTGCACTACTCCCACCTCTGAAAGTCCTTCAGGGAGCTGCACCAAGCTCAGACCTCACACCATTGGTCTACTCTCAGCATTCTCCAAAGGAGAAGCCAGGAATGGGAAAAACCATCCTGAAAAGGCAAATACCTGAAGTCTCAGTCCCTACTGATGACTCATCATGTAAAACCCAAAAATCTAAAACATGTAAAAAGACCAAAATGCCCCTACAACTTTAAATTTTGATTTAAGAGTTTATAAAGCACCAAATTTGTCCCGAACCTTTGGAAATGAACAAAGTTATGAAGCCAAGTAAATTATGCTACAACAATTTAACATTTTAGAGTGTACAAAAAAAAAAAAAAAAAAAAAAAAAAAAAAAAAAAAAAAACACACACACACACACACATATACACATTTTGGCCGATTTAATGTATATACATTTTATTAAAATTTGTAAATCATTTAAATAACAAATAAAACAAGATAATATCAAATAAATTAAGGAAAATCTTCCAAATAATTGTGTGATCCTTTTGATACTTATCTTGGACCGAAAAACTTGAAGCCCTCCCCATATCACACGGCATTATAATTCTTTCCCATTTTCCTTTTGCCGAAAACCCTAAAACAACACACAACTCTCTCAAAAATTCATACGGCTCTCTAAAAATCCTTGGGCATTTTTATGGTATTTTTATTAACATAAAGAAGCTTGGAAAAATAGTGTGGAGGTCGTAGGGTTGCTCATTCGTTCGTGGTGATTTATTTGGTATCGACAAGGGTTCGATAGGTATTTATTGGTTACGCCTCTTCTACTCGTTCTAGCCTTCATCTGGTATTTTTCCCACCTTGTTTACATCATACTTGGTCTATAAAAATTGGTCTAACCGAACCATGCACATTTATTTGATCGTTTGGAAATTAAAGGCATAAAACACGTATAATACCTAAAACATGTAATACGATTTTTTTGGGTGATGTGTTTAGTTTATTTGAACATTATATGAAGTATAAGACCTGGGAAAAATGTTGGTACGATTTGTAAAGGCCTAGATCTATCTCTATAATTTTTAGGGCTTAAAACAAGTATATAATCGAATACACTTTATACGAATTTTTTGGGTGCGAGGCTTAATTTATTTGGACACTATACGACTTATGTAACTCAGAAAAAATGGTAGTTCGAATTGTGGAGGCCCTAATAACCTGTGTCGATTTTGTTTGTGTAATCGGGTTTTATGAAAAACATGAAATAAAATAAAAACCCTAGGTCACGATTAGGGTTAGGGTTTTTGGAATAAAATCTGGACTAATTAATACTCATTAATGATGTTTTAATGATTGGGTCATGATTGGTGAAGCTAGGGCTAGGGTTTTGTAAAAAGAAAACTATACCGATTGGATTTTTACTAGTTAAGGGGATGTTTTGTAATTATTGAAAGTCGTGGGCTATTTTTATAATATGCCTTAAACATAGGGCTGTTCGAATAAAATATAATATGGAGGTCCTTTTTGTAAATATTGCAGCTTAGGGATTTAAATTGTAAATTGTATTAATTGTGTAATTCGAATTGTACTTTTATTAATTAAAAGGACTAGTTTTGTAAATTGTGTAAAGATGAGGGTTAATTCGTACAACTATTGAAATATGAGGTATATTCTGTAATATTGAGGGCTTGTTGTGTTAATATGAATATGTAAAGGGTTAAAATGAGATTTAAGGAAACTATGAGGTTTAATTTGGAAACTTTTAAACTAGAGGGTATAAAATGTAAAATGGTTATATTGGAGGTACTTAATTCGTACATATACTTAAAATATGGATTGAATGTATAATTTGTGATAATTACATTTTAGACCCTTAACTTTGGTTTAATTACAGTTAAAACCCTAAATTATGTAAAGTTGTCATATTTAACCCTAAAATATTGTAACTTGCTAAAATATACCCTATTTCCATAAATAAGCTTAATTATGACTTAACCTATTCTATAATGTTTAAATCTTTCTAAAAATGGAAACTTACTAAATAAGGAAACTTTCTAAAAATGGAAACTTGCTAAATATGGAAACCTGCTAAGAATAGAAAGTTACTTATAATGGAAAGGCAAGCTAAAATAAGTGATTAGAACCTTTTGTAATATTCTTCTACTCCTTTAGGTGTGAAGAAGGAGAGGTCTTGAGCCTGTCACTGCTTTCTATTTTTCTTATTCCTCTTTGCATTTCGTAATAAGGTACAGATATTCTCCCATTTTTAAGGTGCCTTCATTCTCTTTCGATTGATTCGTATTAGGATTTCCTATGCCATTGCTATGTTCCCTACACTTTGGTTCGTTGTTCGATTCATTTTGACTTTGATGTTCGATATGACCCTGTTTAATTTGAATTGAACCCTTTGCCATGAACCTTTGATACTTGGACTTTGATTATGACTTAGACTATTTGAACCTTTGCTTTGATTTGGACCTTTGACCTTTGACCCTTCAGTTTGATACCCGAGCCAAGTTCGTTTCCTAGCCATGAAGGTAACATGGCCGTGTCTGTGATGCACCGCTGACATGACTCACGTGTGGGTGAGTGATTTCTCACACCGTCCCCAGATTGTTCGTTTCATGCACATTATATTTATTATGGCCTATATTATTGTTCGGGGGACGTATGGGTTGCAATCCTAGGTTCGTGTCCGTGTTCGTGGACTTGACATGATTTGATATTAGATATTGTTCGGTGACTGATGCTGGGTGCAATCCACGTCTTTCACAAAGTTCGGGAACTGATCACTCCAATTTGATACATGAGGACACCCCTCATATTATCTGGTTACTTAAGAGGTATCCCCTCTAGATTGGTTACAGGGTTATGGTAATTGATTTGAGTTCGGGCTCGTGGTGGATTACTGACCTTTCTTTTCCTTTTCTTACTTTGTATTCCTTCGACTATACCTTATGTTGTCCCAATGCACTATATTATATCATGTTCGTTTCGTTTGATTTCGTTTATATATATCTGTTCACTGAGCTTTTGAAGCTCAGCCGCATTTCTTTTCCTGCGGCAGGTATCTAAGCTAGGAGCTGGGTTTTGCTATGGGATGAGAGTAAAGATTAGATGGAGCTTTTACCTTAGATGACCACCTTTATTTATGACATTTGTTTGGATTGGATTTCGTTTCATTGTTCGTTTCCTTTGGATTATTTCATTATCATTTGAACTTATGTAATTTGGCTTAAGCCGTGTTGACTTGATTTCCTTATTGAAATTTGTTTAAGACTTCCGTTGTGTATTATGTATGCTTTGATTTGTCACCATACTGTGATACTTCTACCCTTGCCGGTTTAGGGTGTTACACATCAACTTTAGTCCCTTCTGAAGTGAAAACAGAAAGCCCTGATTCAAAAATTGATCGGTTGGCTGAGCTTGTCAGGAAGCTAAGTGAGAAGATTGAATCTTTTGAAAAACCTTCTCAATCTAAGATGAAGGAACCCAAATCAGCTTCCTTAAGCACCACCAAACCAAAACCCTCAAAACCTCTGCAAAGGTGTGAGCTGTGTCACTATACCAATCATTCCACTGATGATTGTTTTAGAATCCTTTACTGCATGATATGCAAAAAGGAATATCACAGGACCTCTGATCACCAATCTTACACAGCCACATCAAAGATTGCAAACTTTAAAGCACAGGCTTTTAAGTATCCCTCTGATTCTAAGCAGAAACTGAAACAAAAGGCCAAGCCTTTTGCACCTTGCCCACACTGTGGCTTCAATGACTACCTTCCTGAGGATTGGCTAATGGACACAAGTTGTGACATATGTGGTGATCCCACTCGTGACACCTCAGGACATGAGAAGGTCATTCAGACTAGAAGAGGAATTCCCAAGACATCCTCTCAGTCTACTGAGTCCACTTCTGCAATCAAATGCAAAACCTGTGGTAGCTCAGTCCACTCAACCACTGACCATGAAACAAGTGTTACTTTTAAAAAGGCTATTAAAGCCAAGCCCTCCAAGATGAGGGGTCCTAGAAAGAACTAACTCAGTTTACCATTTGTGCAGAGACATACCAGGGAGCCAGTTTGGCATCTAGATAGTGGATGTTCAAGGAGCATGATTGGTGTGAAAGAGTATCTACACAAATATGTAGAAGAACCAGGACCCAAGGTGGTATTTGTTGATAATTCATCATGTCTCACTGAAGGTTATGGTTCAGTAAACTGCAGTGGTATAGTCTTTACTAGGATAGCTTATGTCAATGGTCTTAAGTACAATTTAATCAGTGTCAGTCAACTATGTAATGCCAAATACATAGTTCAGTTTGATGATAAGCAAGAAACCATCTTCAATGCAAATAAGGAAGTAGTCCTTATTGCACCAAGAAGACAAGATATTTATGTGTTGGACATGTCTAGTCTAACTCAGAATGGAACTTGTCTCTTTGCTAAGGCCACTGAAACCCTCAACTGGCTTTGGCATAAGAGACTCTCTCATCTGAACTTCAAAAACATAAATAATCTTGTGAAACAAAACAAGGTCATTGGCTTACCATCACTTGTGTTTTCAAAGGATATACCATGCTATGCCTGTGAAAAAGGGTAAACATCATAGAGCATCCTTTAAAACCGAAACAAATTTCTCCATCAGAAGCTGCCTTCATCTACTCCATATGGATCTCTTTAGACCCATCAGTCCTAGATCCATTAACCATGAGAAATATACTCTGGTCATAGTGGATGAGTACTCAAGATATACTTGGGTTTACTTTCTGACCAAAAACAGTCAGGCAGCTGGAACAATCATGTCCTTTGTCAAGAACATTGAAAATCAGAATGACATAAAAGTCAAACAGATTAGGACTGATAATGGGACAGAGTTCAGAAACCATGAACTTGAATGTTTCTGTGATGAGAAAGGCATTTCCCAAAAAATTTCCTCTCCATACACACCTGAACAAAATGGTGTTGCTGAAAGGAAAAATAGAACTCTCATTGAAGCAGCTAGGACAATGCTAAATGGATCAGTCCTATCCAAACACTTCTGGACTGAAGAAGTAAAAATTGCCTGTTACAAAAAAAATAGATCCATCATTGTCAAGAGACATAGCAAAACCCCTTATGAGTTATTCAAGGGAAGGATCCCTGACATCAGCTACTTTCATGTCTTTGGGTGTCTTGTGTTTATTCATAATCACAAGGATCACTTAGGGAAATTTGATGCTAAGGCTGACGATGGATACTTCCTATGATACTCTCTTGTCTCAAAAGCCTTCAGGGTGTTCAACTGTTGATCCCAGTTGAGCTTCACGATCTTATGAATTACTTTAGATATAAATCCAAAGTAATCGGTATAGAAACTGATCTTGAGTTGTATATCAAATATTATGCGGAAACTAATACTTGATCTTAAGAAGAATAAAACACAAACAAATTATCAAACAACACTTCAATATATTAATACGATTGCTCGATAGCAATAGGGTTACAAGAAACCTTGAAGTGTAAAACAATAATGATACGTATATCTAACCTAACCCTAGATCCTCCTTTTATAGCGTAAGGAGTCCTAGTCGGTTTACAAGACTTTCTATACAAGAAAAATATTCTTACGTATCTTTTCCAAACTTATCTTAACAAACTATACATATCTAATAAGCAGCAGAGTAACTAGTCTAGCAGCAGAGTCTTCGTGGGCTAGCAGCATAGTTACACTTTGCTCATTATTCCAATCCAGCAGAGTTACAAAACAGCAGAGTTATAGTCTAATCAACAGAGTAACACTTAGTGTATTTCACGACCAGCAGCATCTTTAGACCCAACAATCCTCCCCTAAACTTGATATTTTTCTCCAAAAATCATCAAGTTTCCTTTAAACCCAGCTAATCACCAGGAGGATGCTTCCAAACACTTTACTGTTTTGAAGTCTTTGATTCAAGAATCTTCTCATATTTCCTTATCAGTTTATAAGCCTGATCATCTGAAAAGAAACTCTTTTGCAATGTCAACATTCCAGGCTTTAACATCTGAGTAATAACTGCTGTGTTGTTATTCAAAGGGTATTCCTTCTCCACAAGCATGTAGACCTTAACACCCTTACAAACCAATTCATGTACTCCACAAGATTGATACAAATACCACTTATCAACTCTGGAGTTCAACAAATCCTTCCATTCAAGATCTCTCTCATCAGGCTCAAACATGTTCTTCAAAAAATAATAGTGAATTCTTGCATATATCACCTCTGGTCTCTGATCACTATATTTTTCTTTATACAATCTCCACATCTGTATCACATCATCTCTATCCATAAAATGTAGCATCTGAGAAAATCTAACAAATCCATAACAAAGATGATTAGACCTCATAACCTCCCAGTAAGCTTCACTTCCATCCCTGACTGTATGTGAATAAGATATGATTGAATACTTGGTATCTAAAGGAACTGCATTTACTATCTCTGGTTCTTTTGTGGTACATGAGCTGTGAGATCCATTGTTCTTTTCATATCATCAACAGTCACCTCTTCAAGATGATGCTCATCACTTTCTTCTTTTTCTGAGTCACTCATCACCAATGACTGAGTTCTTCTCTTCTTCCTAGCCACCTGCTTTATTCTTCTACCATATCTCTTTATACCAACAGTAGGTTCAGGCTTTTCCTCTTCAACTACATTCTCTTTCTCTTTCTCAACATCTGATACTTTGGCCATTTTAACAATTGACTCAGGATTCATATAAGCATTTGATGCTACTTTGATTCTTGTCAACTCTTTGATCTCAGCATCAGTTAAAGGTTTAAATTTCCTCTCCATCTCTTTCTTAGCAGCCTCAAACTTCTGCTTGACTTCTTCATTAGAGTATGGCTTCAACTCCTTCAATTTCCAACCCTTCATATTCCTCAGATATTGCTCATGAAGAGTTCTCTGTTGCCTTGCAGTTGGTGGTCTATTCACCTTTTTATTCTTTCTTGCAACCAGAAGCCTTTTCTTATTCTCCACAATGGCTTGATGAAACCAGTCATTACTACCTTCATCTGTAAAAACATCTTCCATCTCTACTTTCACTCTCTCCCATGCCATAGCAGCTTTACATCTTGCCTGCTCATTTTCCCATGCAGCCACTTTTGCTTCAACTTCAGATTATTTCTCAGATTGTTGCTTTTGTTTCTCCATTGCTTTATCATACTCAGCTTTTTCTTCATCAGCAACCCTCTGAGCTTCTTCTGCATCCCACCTTTCTTGCAAATGTCTAGGCCATTCCTCAATTGGAAATTCATTAGGATCAGGATAAGGTTCAAGTTCTTCCACCATTTTCTTCTTACCCTTACCCTTGTAGGTAGGTGGTTGAACAGGTTTTCTTGTTGGTACAGGCTCTTGTATGACAAATCCTTTGGCTTTAGGTCTTGAGACAGTCACTTGTTTTGGTTTTGGTAAAGGTTGAGCAGCTAGTTGTGATTGTGGTTCAGGTGTTGGGATAACTTTTTGTGATTTTGGTGAATTTGGTTTAAGATTTAGTAGCATTTGAGCTATGGGTATTGTGTCTTCATCTGTTTCAGCAGCATAACCCATTTCTGAAGCAACAGCAGAATGTCCTTGTTGGGAATAAAATGTTCAAGTCAAAGAGCCTGCCAGATATGTCAAAGAGCCTGCTAGTTGATTTTGAAGAGTATGAAGATGTACTAACAGTACCTTCTGGGTAGAAGGTACTGCTAGTTGATAAAGGGCCTGCCAAGCTTTATGTCAAGTTGATAGATATTTTGTAATAGATATTTAGTGGAATTATTAGTCTTTGTACATTGTTATACGTTATGTAGAAGTAGTTTAGTCTTCTGTGGTACACAGAAGAATATTACAGAGTTGTACATTGGTAGTTGTATTTAATTGTAGGCTAGAATAGTCAAAGTATCTTATTATATTAAACCACTTGACAACTTGTAATAAGGGTACCTTATACTATAAAAGGTTCCCTTAGTCACCACTTCGTGCATGCATCTTTCCAACTATTAACCAAAATCGAACAATCTCTCAAGTAACTTAGTTACTCATTTCACAAATCCTTTTACAATCTAAGATTCAAGATTACTTTGTAATCCCGGTGATAGTTAGATCATCCGTATTATTTCATGAATAATATTGAATCGTTTTGTGTTAACTAAAGTTGTGTTCCTTGTTCATTACAAACTCACGTTTACATAACTCACCACCTTTGTGTTCTTTTAAGTGTGTTGTAGTAGATTCCGCATGCTAAACACATTCATACATAAATATCCCAAACACGTTACTAAGATTCACATCCCAAGTGTTTGCGCACACAACAACTTTCCACAAGTGGTATCAGAGCACCGGTTGATATTTACAAATTAAAAGAACAATGGATGTTGAACATATTCAAACAAATGTTGCAGCTAAACTTCCATTACTCAAGCAAAATGAGTTTGATATGTGGCGACTAAGGGTAGAACAATACTTTCAAGTGCAAGACTATGCACTTTGGGAGATCATTGAAGAAGGCAACTCAATTAAACCCTCAATCACCACTACAACAGTAAACGATGCTCTTGTAACACAAATACAAACAAGCCCATCAAATGCAGAAGAAAGAATTCAGAAGCGAAATGATCTAAAAGCCAGGAGTATGTTACTAATGACTATTCCAAATGATCAGCTTTTGATCTTTAACAAATACAAAGATGCTAAAACCCTTTTTGAAGCTATTGTGGCTAGATTTGGTGGTAATGATGCTACCAAGAAAACACAGAAAACACTTCTCAAACAGCAGTTTGAGAACTTCACAGCCACAACAAATGAGTCTTTGGACAGCATGTTCAATAGACTTCAAAAGCTTTCAAGCCAGTTAGCCATCCATGAAGTGATGATAACTCAAGAAGATTTAAACTCCAAATTTCTTAGGAGTTTACCTTCAGAATGATCCATGCATGTCATTATCTGGAAAAACAAGCCAGATATTGATCAGATGAGTCTTAATGATCTCTACAACAATTTTAAAATAGTAGATCATGAAGTAAAGAAGACAGCTGGTTCAAGCTCAGGAAATATGGCTTTTGTTTCATCTCCAAGCACCTCAAAGGTTGTTGATGAAGAAAAAGATGGCAGAGAAGAAGGTACTGCCAACACAAACTTTGGTACTGCCAGTACTTCCAGCAGTACCAAAACCATTTTAGATGAAACAATTGGGTGTGCTTTTCTTACATCTCAACACAATGGGTCCATATTAACTTTTGAAGATCTTCAAGAGATTCATCCTGATGATCTTGAAGAGATGGACATAAAGTGGCAACTTTCACTTCTGAGCATAAGGGCTAAGAAGTTGTTGATGAGGACTGGTAAGAAGATTACCATAGATGGTAATGAGCCTGCTGGGTATGATAAGTCAAAAGTGGAGTGTTACAACTGCCACATGAAGGGTCACTACTCTAGAGAGTGTAGAAGACCTAAGAAGCAGGATGACAAGGGTAGAGGGTTTGACAATAGGAATAAAGGAAGCTTTGAGAAGAAAGGAAGCTTTGAAAGCAAGAGTAAGGAAGTGGAAATCATTGAGCCCAAAGCAATGGTTGCTATTGATGGCATGGGTTTTGATTGGAGTTTTATGGGTGAAGAAGAGTCCACTTCAGATGAAATGGCTTTGATGGCATTCTCCACTCCTGAGGTACAAATTACAAAATGTTCTGCTACTTGTAAAGCTTTTGATGAATTAAAATCTTATATAAAACTTTATGATGAGCTGAAAGTAGAAGAAAGAAAAACCCATAAAAAATTAGTCGATTATAAGTGTGGTATGGCCAAACTTGAAAAACAAATCATTTACTTTAGAGAAAATGAACTTACCTTTTCTGATGCAAAAGCTATTCTTAATAGACAAATATTTTTGAAAGATTCAGAAATAGAAATGCTAAGAACTGAGTGTACTAAAGTGACATTGGCTAGAGATAATATTGCACTGACTGTTACCAAATTGGAAATTGCATCTGATTGTACTAGGAGCATAGTTGAGAATCAGATGAATAAAAGAATCAAATATGGGATAGGATATAATACATGTCCACCTCCTTATAGAGGAATTCCTTGTCCCCCAGGATCAGATCTTGCTGAATCAGGTTTACATGAATTCATTAACAAACCATTGGCTAAACCTGTAGAGAAAAGTGAACCTTCTGAGAGTGCTAAGATTGCCTCACTCTCTAAGGTGCTCACTGATAAGAAACCAGATATTCTAATCATTGAAGATTGGGTATCTGATGATGATGAAGATGAGACTGTTTCCATCAAAGGAAACAAAGTAGGACCAATCAATCCTAAAAGAGTAGAGATTAAGGCTAAGTCTAAAGCTATTTTGAAAACAGTTGAAAGTTGTGAAAAATGTGATAACAAACCTAGAGGAAGCCAAAGAAATTGGAACAACCTTAAGTCACAACAACTAGGTGATAACTTTGTTATGTACAATAAGGCTTGTTATTACTGTGGTAGCTTTAATCATCTTCATGCTTATTGTAATAATTGGGTTTGTAGGAGTAAATCAAAGTCAAAAACAAATGTTACTCACCCCAGAAAAAGTTTTGTTAAGTCTAACTCTCCAAAAGTTAAACATACTGGTAGACAAAATAAGCCTGTTATTACAAAACCAACTGATAAGGGTACAAGAAACACTTTCAAATATGTACCAAAAGTTGTGAATAGTCCTATTCAAAAGAAATCTGTGGTCAAAACAAAAATTTGGAAACCAAAAACCAAAGGTCCTGCTAGACCAAATGGTACTGCCAAACTTGGTACTGATAGACCAATGACCACAAAATGGATAAAAAGGGAAAGTGCTGTTAAGTCCTCAGCATGTTGGATCTGGAAACCAATCCAATCAAAAGGTGCATCAACAATCCTGAAAAGGTTTGATTTCATTGATGCAAGAGGCAAACCCAAGTCTGTCATGGCTTGGGTACCCCAAGGAAACTAATATGTTTATTCATGTGCAGGAACATTCATCTGATATTGGAGATCAAGGATATGTAGATAGTGGATGTTCAAGGCACATGACAGGCAACATGTCTTTTCTCTCAGACTTCAAAACAGTTGATGGAGGATATGTTACCTTTGGGGGAGGAATAAAAGGAAAGATCACTGGTAAAGGTACTATCAAAACTAGTAAATTAGATTTTGAAAATGTGTATTTTGTGAAAGAACTTCAGTTTAATCTCCTTAGTGTCTCACAAATGTGTGACAAAAAGAACAATGTTCTATTTACTGACAATGAATGTATGGTTCTTTCTTCTGATTTTAAAATGCCTGATGAGAGTCAGATCCTTCTTAAAATCCCAAAAATGAACAATATGTACAGTGTTAATTTAAAGAACATTGATCCTAAGGAGAGTCTAACTTGTTTGGTAGCAAAAGCCTCATTGGATGAATCTATGCTTTGGCATAGAAGGCTTGGTCATGTAAACTTTAAAACAATCAACACTATTGCAAAATATGATTTGGTAAGAGGTTTACCCAAAAAGATTTTCCAAAATGACCAAACCTGTGTTGATTGTCTAAAAGGCAAACAACATAGAGCTTCTTGTAAGCCCAAGACCCAAAACTCTATTTCTCAGGCTTTATACATGCTTCATATGGATCTTTTTGGTCCTACTAATGTGTGTAGCTTGAATGGTAAAAGATATTGTCTTGTTTTTACTGATGATTATAGCAGATTTTCTTGGGTTTTCTTTTTAAGATCTAAACATGAAACTAGTGAGATTCTTAAAACTTATATCACTGAGGTAGAAAACCAATCTGATAAGAAAGTCAAAGTCATCAGATGTGACAATGGGACAGAGTTCAAGAATAGGGTTATGGATGACTTTTGCAAGGAAAAAGGCATAAAAAGAGAATTTAGTGTAGCTAGAACCCCACAGCAAAATGGAGTAGCAGAAAGGAAGAATAGAACACTTATAGAGGCTGCTAGAACTATGTTAGTAGACTCTAAGTTGCCTGTTTCATTTTGGGCTGAAGCAGTAGGTACTGCTTGTTATATACAAAACAGGGTTCTTGTGACAAAACCACATAGAAAGACACCTTATGAACTTTTCTTTGGTAGAACACCATCTTTAAGTTTTGTGAGACCTTTTGGTTGTCATGTCACTATTCTCAATACCAAAGATCATTTAGGCAAGTTTGATGGAAAAGCAGATGAAGGCTATTGATAGGATATTCTTTGCAGAGTAAGGCCTATAGAGTGTTTAACACTTGCACTAGGCTAGTGGAAGAGAATCTTCACATAGAGTTTCAAGAGAAACTAACAAATGTGAAAGGAATTGGACCAGATTGGATGTTTGATATTGATAGGCTTTCAGAATCTATGAATTATGTGCCGGTTTCAGGTACAAATACTAATGATGATGCAGGTTTTGAAGATAATGTTGAAACTCCTAAAGATCAAGATTACATCTGGATGCCAATTTGGAAAGGTTTGGATCTATCTTCAAGTCAAGAAGAACCTTCAAAATCAACAAATGAAGGTACTGAAGATGATCATGGAACTTAGAATCAAGAGAATCAAGAAAGTAGTGCAAATGACAATGGTACTGCTAGTTCACCAGATGGTACTGCCAGTTCACAAATTGATACTGCTGAGCCATTGAATGTTCAAATAGATGATTCTTTACCAGAAGAAGTGGGGATTGGCAATCTTCCATTTACCTATGAAGTTCCAACAACACATAACACAAGAATCCTCAAAGATCACTCAACTGATGATGTGATTGGTAGCCTGGATTCTGGTGTTAGAACAAGATCACAAGTTGGTTTATCTCAAGTCTTGACTTCAGAAGAAGAAGGATTTATCTCCTCTATTTATTAAGAAAAGAATCATGATATTGCCAACATATGCCTATTTTCATGTTTTCTATCTCAGGCTGAACCCAAAAAGATAAACAAAGCTTTAGATGATGCAAGTTGGGTAGAAGCAATGCAAGAAGAGCTTCTCCAATTCAAGGTTCAGAAGGTTTGGATATTGGTTGATTTGCCCAAAGGTCATAGGGCAATTGGAACCAAATGGGTGTTCAGAAACAAGAAAGATGAAAGGGGTATAGTGATCAGAAACAAAGCAAGATTGGTAGCCCAAGGATATACTCAAGAAGAAGGGGTAGATTATGAAGAAGTTTTTGCTCCAGTTGCAAGACTTGAAGCAATTAGGCTATTCTTGGCCTATGCTTCATTCATAGGCTTCACTGTCTATCAAATGGATGTTAAGAGTGCATTTTTATATGGTGAAATTGAAGAACCAGTGTATGTCTCTCAACCTCCAGGCTTCATTGATGCAGAATATCCAGACAAGGTTTATAAGGTTACCAAGGCTCTTTATGGTCTACACCAAGCTCCTAGGGCATGGTATGAAACATTGGCTTGCTTTCTACTAGAAAGTGGATTCCAAAGAGGCAAGATTGATCCAACTTTGTTTCATCAAAAGAACAAAGAAAGATATCTTGCTAGTGCAGATTTATGTTGATGACATTATCTTTGGATCTACAAACCAAGTCTTGTGTGCAGAATTTGAAAAACTTATGCATAGTAAGTTTGAAATGAGTTCCATGGGGGAACTTACTTTCTTTTTGGGTCTCCAAGTGAAACAATCCAAAGAAGGCATATTTATCAGCCAAGATAAGTATGTAGCAGAGATCCTAAGGAAATTTCAGTTTGTTGATTCTAAGGTTGCAAGTACACAAATGGATGCAGAAAAAGGGCTACTCAAGGATGCTGAAGGAGAAGATGTGGATTTGCACAATTATAGATCAATGATTGGGTCTTTGATGTACCTTACATCATCAAGACCAGATATCATGTTCTCAGTATGTGTATGTGCAAGGTTTCAAATACATCCCAAAGTCTCTCATCTAACAGCAGTCAAAAGAATCTTTAGATATCTTAAGGGTCAACCTAGGTTGGGTCTTTGGTATCCAAGGGAATCATCTTTGGAATTGGTGGCTTATTCTGATAGTGATTATGCTGGTGCAACTCTAGACAGAAAATCCACAACTGGTGGATGTCAATTTCTTGGTTGCAGACTCATCTCTTGGCAATGCAAGAAACAAACAATGGTGGCCAACTCTACAACTGAAGCAGAATATGTTGCTGGTGCAAGTTGTTGTGGGCAAGTTCTTTGGATCCAAAATCAAATGCTTGACTATGGGTACAATTTTCTTAACACCATTATTTACATTGACAATAGCAGTACTATATGTATCATTAAAAACCCAGTTCAACACTCAAAAACAAAACACATTGAAATCAGACACCATTTCATAAGGGATTGCAATGAGAAAAGATTAATACAAGTTGTTAAAATTGATTCTGAAAAGAATTATGCAGACCTTCTCACCAAAGCTTTTGATTTAGGTAGATTCAAATATCTTGTAGGAGGTATTGGAATGATAAATCTTTGAAAAACATGTGTTTTTGTACATAAAATTAACTGGTATTGGCTTTTAAACATGGTACTGCTAGTTGGTCAATAGGTACTGTCAGTTCATAATTGGTCCTGCTAGTATAAAATTTGCTATGTTTTGTTCATATTGATGCTTAAATGTTTAAAATGCTATAGATCAAGTGCTTTGCACTTTGTTCTTTTGGTTTGCAACTAACACATTTCAGGTTGATAACAAAACAAGAGATCTTCCAAACAAACAAAAAGGGGAAATGAAAGTTCTTTACATCTCAGGGGAGATAACAATCTCAAGGGAGGAAATGATAGCCCAAAATGGAAGAAAAACCAATTTATGAAAGAAAAAGACAAGAGCATACAAGATGATGCAAAGGTTGAAAAAGATAGGATTAGATCACATATCTAGAAGGGATGAAGCATTCCTAAAGGAGAAAGTTCTATCTAGATCAAACTAAGGAAAGTTTCAACTCAAAGGCATGCTAATAGATGATTTCACTTGTTGAACCAATCATCCAAGATACACAGCATCATTGCCTTTTTAATTTCCTCCATCCAAGGAAATTGCACCATCTTTAGGCCAATATGGCTTTTGGTATTCAGTTCACCAAGTTTTTACAAACTTAAGAGCTAGCTAGTCCATAAGCAAACGGCTTTTGGTAAAGACAACTCAAATCCGTTGATGGTTGATAGTTTACCAAAAACTATATGGTTGTTAACTAACCATACTTAATTGTAAATAGTTAGCTAGTCCTTAAGCAAACGGCTTTTGGTAAAGACAACTCAAATCCGTTGATAGCTGGTAGTTTGCTAAAAACTATAAGGGATTTTTGCAAAACTTTCAAAGGTACTGGTAGTTCAAAAATTGGTACTGCTAGAGTAAAATGGTACTGCTAGATAGCCGTTGAGCCTGTCAGAAAAAGTTTTAGCCGTTGGGCCTGGTAGTTAAAATTAGCCGTTGGGGTAGTTATGTAAATTACTGATGATTATATTATATTATATTTCACATATAAAAGATCTTTTTAACCGCCTTTACATTTACTTATTATAATCTTTCTTATTGTCGGTTAAAAGTAATTCTCAAATATCATCTTTCATCAGTCCTTATCATAATTCACATACACCTTTCATCTTCTACCAGTACCACCAACAAATCCCACCATCATATTCAAAATTTTCATTATGGATACCACAGTTGTTCTAAACTTTGTTCAACGTCACAATCAATTAGCCTTTTTGGAGAAGTCAGAGGATAATGCCTCTTTTCATCAAGTAGTGGACTTTTTAAATAACTCCTACATCATGTTTGCTTTACTAGTCAACCCCACTATTTATGAATCTCAAATTTTACAATTTTGGAAAACTGCTAAAATTCAAACTTCTGAAAATGGGGAACAAAGGATTAAGGCCAAAGTAGATGGCAAACATTTAACTCTTACTGAGTCATCCATAAGAAGACATCTTCATTTGGATGATTCTGATGGTATTAGTCAGTTGCCAGATACTGAAATTTTTGAAAATTTAGAAAGAATGGGGTATCAAGCTACTTCTACAAAACTCACTTTTCTGAAGAAGCATCTTACTCCACAATGGAGATTTTTGATTCACACAATCCTTCATTGTTTGAGCCAGAAGAAAACCTCTTGGGAGCAATTCAGTGGAAACATGGCTTCTGCTCTCATCTGCTTGGCTACAAACAGAAAATACAATTTTTCCAAACATATTTTTGAAGGGTTGATTAAAAATATGGATAGTGAAACAAAGTTTTTGATGTATCCAAGATTTATTTCATCCATCATTGCAAAATCAAAACATTTGTTGCTTCCCCCACACACTCTTTATGAAACACCAAAACTTTCTCACAAAGTATTTTCAAACATGAGAATTGGTTTCAGAGGGGAAGAAATACCACTATTTGATGAAATGTTACCACAACATCCAGAAGAACCAACACCATCAACTGAATCACCATCATCAAGTTCTTCAACTGGTTACATCTCACCAACACATCAAACATCACCAATACCATCTCCAGTACCATCAGCAACACCACCAACATCATCACATCATGTATCACCACCCCAATCACCTCAGACAATGCAAGAACTAAAAGAGAAGGTGAAGCTCTTAGAAGATGCTCTTAAAAGTCAAAACAAGAAATTTTCTGAGATCAACATCAAGTTAGTAAAGAAGGTGAAGAAATTGGAAAAGGAAGTGAAGAAGCTAAAGGGTAAAAGATCTGCAAAGGTTGTTTTATCTAGTTCTTCAAGATCAGATGCTGATAGGTTGGGTCACTCTTCCAAAAAGGGGAGGATGGATAGTTCTGAAGATGAGGAGGAGGCTCAATTTGAATTCCATGAAGGAACTCAAGTTTATGATGAAGAGCCTGCTGGTGCAGGGCAAGAGCCTGCTAGGCCAGAGCAAGAGCCTGCTAGGATTGAGAGGCTATTGGCAATGGAGTACAAAGGGTCTGCTGAGAAAGTGTACAAAAGAAAGAGGGACTTAGAGTCTCAAGGAGATTTGTTTGTTCAAGGGAGGTTATTTATTGCTGATGAGCAATCTACTGCTCCATCCCAAGAACCAACTCCAAAGGATAAGGGCAAGAGCATTATGGTTGAAGATGAGCCAAAGCCCAAAAAGTTAAAGAAATCAGAGCAAGCACAGATTGCCAGAGATGAAGAAGAGGCCAAAAGAATTCATGAAGAAGAACAGCAGAAAGCATTTGAAGCCTCAAGACTGCTAACAGAGATGAAAGAGCAAAAAGATGCTGCTCAGACTCTTCTTGAAACTCAAATTGCTAAAGAAACTTTTGATGCACAGATGCAATGGATTATTGCTAATGATCCAATTGTGAAGGGTCAAGCAGCAATAATAGTGAATGACAAGAATCTCAATTCTGATGAGAAAACAGCAGAGCTTGAATCTTTTATCAACAAGAAGTATAAAGAAGCAGCTCTGGCTGACATTATTGAAAAGATGAAAGAAAGTGAGAAAAGAGGTTTTAAGGTAGGCAAATCATGGAAAGATCAAGTAACTTTTATGAAGAGATTTCTAAAAGGTCAAGCAAATTGGACTGATTATCAACTGAAGAAGAAATCTGCTGATGAAATCTACTTCTTGTATCTACAAGCCTACAAAAGTCTCTACTACAAAGTTCCATCTGATGCAAATCCCTCTATGAAAAAGAAAGATGCTCAGAAGAAAGAAGAAGCAAAATTGGACTCAGAGCAAGTAAGTAAGATGTTAATTACTTTGCCAACTATCATACATGCTGATCCAATTAGTTGTAGACGCCCTATTATTGATTGGGAGATCAACCATGATAGATTAGGAAAGTCATGGAAAATAACAAGGGTTGGGGGTCAGTCTGCTATCTTCAAAAACTT
Source organism: Artemisia tridentata subsp. tridentata (assembly GCA_021014915.2). Classification (NCBI taxonomy): domain Eukaryota; kingdom Viridiplantae; phylum Streptophyta; class Magnoliopsida; order Asterales; family Asteraceae; genus Artemisia; species Artemisia tridentata. The sequence continues at coordinate 147,847,729 of CP139508.1, forward strand.
TGAAAATCTAGTTAGAGCATGTGACAGAGCAGACTTAGAAGAATTGTGGAATCTAGTTCAAATTAAGCTAGACACAAATTCTTAGTACTGATGTTAAGGAACAGGAACTATGGGTAGAATTCAATAGGATGTATGATCCTGATCCCAAAGATGTTCATTGGAAATTCCCCTATCATGATCCTTCAACAACATGGGAATTTCTAAGCCTTAGCAGTATTCATCATCTTTACACACAGAGTGGGATAGAACTCTTTATGTTGGCTGAGAAAGAGTATCTGTTGGGAATTAAATATTCTGAAGGTACTGCTAGTACATCAAAGTACTGCTAGTACATCAAGATACTGCTAGTTCATGATCAAAGTACTGCTGCTACATCAAAGTACTGCTGCTTCATCAAAGTACTGCTGATCAGTGACTCATTGGATAAGATCGAAAAGATATTTATTGTATTTTGGTCAAACATATACGGTAGATAATATCTTACTCCATGTGCTTAGTTAACAAGTTGTATACATAGATACATGTTGTATCTTATGTACTGACACAATATGCATAAGTTAAATAAGTAAGTCGGTCAAGACTTTTAGCAAATTTGTAAAGATCTCTTGCAACTATAAAAGAGATCTTAGACTTAGATATTAAAAAAAGACACAATAGAACACACATGCACATGCATAACTGTTAGAACAAGAACAAAAAATATCACAAGTCTAAAACATAAGATTCAAGGTTTTGTAACCCTAGTGAAAAACTCAAGATCACTCGTATTATTTGGAATAATATTGAATCGTTTAGTGAAATACTTTCTTTGTTCATTGTTAAGTAACAAACATAATTCTTCCATTTCCATAACATACATAACCTTCTAAGTGTGGTTAAGTAAATTCCGCGTGCTTAATCATATTAAGTCAAATATATCTCATACACAAAGACACAAGGTTTAACCACCTTAACCGTGTACAAACCAGATCCTCACAGTTGGTATCAGAGCTTAGGGTTGATATATTTGAATTAGAAGAAACAGAAATGGATCCACATGATGTTCAAACAAATGTTGCTGCAAAGTTGCCCATAATCAAACCCAATGAGTTTGAGTTATGGAGGATGAGAATTGAGCAATATTTCATGGTCCAAGATTATACTCTTTGGGATATAATTATATATGGTGATTCCTTTTCACCAAGCTACTCAGAGGTTGTCCTAGAAGGTAAAACAAGTAGAAAAAGAAATACTGGACCAGTGTCAAATGAAGAGAAGATACTGAAGAGAAATGATCAGAAAGCAAGAAATTTGCTGCTTATGACCATTCCTAGTGAGCAGATGCTATCATTCAACAAGTATCTTGATGCAAAAACTCTTTTTGAAGAGATTTGTGCATATTTTGGTGGTAATGAAACTACCAAAAAGACACAGAAGACATTACTAAAGCAACAATTTGAAAACTTTACTGCTTTTAGTAATGAGTCTCTTGATAAGCTATTCTCAAGATTACATAAGCTTGTCAGTCAGTTAGCTGTGTTAGGTGTTGAGACAGAGAAGGAAGATCTCAACATGAAGTTTTTGAGAAGTCTACCTGATGAGTTCCATACTCATGTTATTGTCTGGATGAACAAACCAGACATTGAAACCATGAAGCTCAATGATTTGTACAACAACTTCAAAATTGTTGAACAAAGTCTGAAGAAATCTGGTCATTATGGTACTAGTTCTGGAAACGTGGCACTTTTGTCAGTTCCTAGTATTAGTAAGAATGAAGAGGTAGATGAAGGTGAAAGTGCTCCTTCCACAAGTTCTCACAAGGATGTTGCTGGTCTTGGAGATTCAACATTCTATGCTTTTATTACCAGTCAATCTAATGGCTCTCCTCTCAACCATGAAGACCTTGAGCAGGTAGATGGTGATGATTTGGAAGCTATGGATATTAAATGGCAGGTTGCTTTGCTTAGCATGAGGGCTAAGAAGTATTGGCAAAGAACTGGGAAGCAGATTACCATAAATGGTAATGATACTGCTGGGTTTGATAAGAAGAAAGTGGAGTGTTTCAACTGTCATAGGTTAGGACACTTTGCTAAGGAGTGTAGAAGCCCAAGAAAGCAGGAGAATAGAAACACATGGTATAAGCAAGATAGGAAAAAGGAAGTTACTGTTGAAGAACCAAAGGCTATGTTGGCTATTGATGGTATTGGTTATGATTGGAGCTCTATGGCTATTGAAGAGGATGCACCACCAAATGCTGCTCTTTTGGCCAATGAATTTGCTCTAATGGCTCATTCTGATTCAGAGGTAAACAATATTACATCTTGTACTGAATCATGTCCTAATCTTAAAGCTTATGAAGACCTTAATAAGAGATTTGAAGCTCATAAACAAGAACTGCTTGATTCTTTGTTTAATTTGGCTAATCACAAAAGAGGTCTAGGTGTTTTAGAAAAACAAGTCTTACATTTTAAAAATAATGAAATTCATTTTGTTGATGACATCAATATACTAAAAAATGACATTAAGATCAGAGATGAGTGTATTGTTGAGTTGAATGAATCATTAGCTAAACACAAAAATGAAAGAGAAAATGTAAAGGTTTCTGTGGATGTTTTAGCACATTCCTCAGAAGGATTCAATAAGCTTTGGGAAGCCCAAGTTATTGATAAAGTTAATTCTGGTGTTGGATTTAAGTCTGTACCCCCTCCATACAGAGGTGTTCATTCACCTCCAGGTATTGATTTAGCACACACAGGGTTACCTGAGTTTCAAGAACCAATCATGGAATATGGTTCTAAGGTCACTAAATCTCCAAAGATAGAGAAGGTAAGTAAAAGTTTAGATAAAACTTTATCTTATCAGGACAAGGTGTCCTTTATTAAGAAAGGAGATGCTATAGTTGTTGAAGATTGTACAACTGATAGTGATAGTGATAAAGAAGAACAGGTTATGTCTAAACCTGTATTGGTTAAGAAAGTAGGAACAAGTCTTCCTAAGATAGTCAATCACAACACTAACAGGCCTAAGTCAAGTGTTAAAAGTACTGTTAGGAAACCAGTTAGATATTGTGAACAATATAGAACTACAAACAAGCCCAGAGGTAACCAAAGGAATTGGAACAACCTCAAGTCTAACCAATTAGGTGATGACTTTGCATTTTATAATAAAGCTTGTTATACATGTGGTAGTTTTGACCATCTTGCAGCTTTCTGCAACCAAAGGGTAACTGGGTATGAATACAATAGGGTGAATTACAAAAGGCAAACTCCTCAAACTCTTTTTCACTCTAATACTCATAGATCTAAACCCAGAACAGTCTCAAACAAGTCTGGACTCAAAGGTCCTGATAGACAAAAAGGTTCTGTTAACAAAGTACTGCCGGTTCAAATTCAAAGTACTGGTAAATCTAAAAGTACTGTTAGACCTTTGATGACTGTTAACCCAAAATCAACAGCTAAGGATGCAAAAACACCTTTCAAACATGCATCTAAAACTGTTCTAAGGCCCATTCAAACAAAAGCAGTGGTTCACAAACAAATTTGGAAACCAAAGGGTGTAACTTCAAGGTTAGCAGACTCTGCTGAACATGTTACTCACTCTGCTGCTAAGGGTAATAGGGCAAATGCTGTTAAGGCCTCAGCATGTTGGATTCAAAAATCCAATGTTGCATCAACAGTCCTTAAAAGATTAAACTATATTGATGCAAGAGGCAGATTCAAGTCAGTAATGGCTTGGATCCCCAAGGAAAACTAACTTTCTTATTTGTGTGCAGGGACATTCTATTGATCATCAAGATCAAGGATACTCAGATAGTGGATGTTCCAATCACATGACAGGCAACATGTCTTATCTTTCAGATTTTCAAGAATTCAATGGAGGATATGTTACCTTTGGAGGTGGTTTTCGTGGCAAAATTTCTGGTAAAGGTACTATTAAAACCGGAAATTTAGATTTTGAAAATGTGTACTATGTACAAGAGTTAAAGTATAATCTTTTTAGTGTTTCACAAATGTGTGACAAAAAGAATAATGTCCTTTTTACTGACACTGAATGTCTTGTTCTATCTAAGGATTTTAAGATGCCTGATGAAAATCAAGTACTTCTTAGAATTCCTAGAAAGGCCAACATGTATAGTGTTGATATGAAGAACATCATTCCTAAAGAAGATTTAACTTGTCTTGTATCAAAGGCCACATTGGATGAATCAATGTTATGGCATAGAAGGCTTGGTCATATTAACTTCAAAACCATAAATAAAATTGTTAAGAATGGTTTGGTAAGAGGTTTACCTCACAAAAGATTTGAAAATGATCAAACATGCATTGCTTGTCTAAAAGGCAAACAACACAAAGCCACTTGTAAGCCCAAAACTTTTAACTCTATCAATCAGTCATTGTTTATGCTGCATATGGACTTATTTGGACCAGTTTCAGTAAGGAGTATACAACATAAAAAATATTGTCTTGTTATAACTGATGACTATAGCAGATTTACATGGGTTTTCTTTTTAGTCACTAAGGATGAGACATCAAGCATCCTTAAGGAATTCATTACACTGATAGAAAACCAAGTAAGCAAGAAAGTCAAAGTCATTAGGAGTGATAATGGGACAGAGTTTAGAAATAGAGTTATGGATGATTTCTGCAAAGAAAAAGGTATTAGGAGAGAATATAGTGTTGCTAGAACACCACAACAGAATGGAGTGGTTGAAAGAAAGAATAGAACACTAATTGAAGCTGCTAGAACAATGTTAGCTGATTCTAAGCTACCAATAATCTTTTGGGCAGAGGCAATTAACACTGCTTGCTATGTTCAAAATAGAGTTTTAGTTGTGCAGCCTCACAATAAGACATCATATGAACTCTTTAATGGTAGAACTCCTGCAATAGGATTTCTTAGACCTTTTGGATGTCATGTGACAATTCTCAATACCTTAGACCATTTAGGAAAATTTGATGGTAAAGCAGATGAAGGTTTCTTAGTTGGATATTCTCTTGTTAGCAAAGCTTTTAGAGTTTACAACTTAAGAACTGAGAAAGTTCAAGAAGAACTACATGTGGAGTTTCAAGAAAACAAATCCAGTGTAGTAGGTCAAGGACCCAAATGGATATTTGATCTTGATTATCTAACAAACTCTATGAATTATTTACCTGTTGTTGCAGAAACTAATAATTTTTCAGGTTCACAAGCAACAAATGAGGTGGAGTTAGATAAAGATCAATCTGATGTCATTATGCCATTGTGGTCAAGTACCAGTGTGGATTTAGCTTCAAACAATGATGAATCTTCTTCTGATAAAGCAAAAGAGGATGTTGAGGCTCAAAGAAAAGATGTTGGAACAGAGGAACAACTCAATATGTTGAATATTGAAAGTACTGCTGAGACAGAGCAAAGTACTGTGAGTACTTCTCAAGGTACTGGTAGTTCAGTTGAAGGTACTGCTGGTCCTTCACACTCAAGAGATGCAGAATTTCAAGAAGATGAAGTGGATTTGACTAATCTTTCATCATCTTATCATGTTCCCACTACCCCACACACAAGAATTCACAAAGTTCATTCCCTAGATAATGTGATTGGAGATGTACAATCTGGTGTGAAGACAAGAAGACAACTAGTCTCTTCAGACCAACAAGGGATTCTTGATGCCCTTTATGCTTCAAAACAACATGAACTTTCAAACTCATGTTTATTTGTATGTTTTCTCTCTCAAAAGGAACCAAAGAATATTCTTACAGCCCTAGATGATTCAAGCTGGGTAGAGGCTATGCAAGAAGAGCTTCTTCAGTTCAAGATTCAAAAGGTTTGGGTGCTAGCTGATTTACCTACAGGTGAAAAGCTAATTGGCACTAGATGGGTTTTTAAGAACAAAAGGGATGACAGAGGAATTGTGATCAAGAATAAGGCTAGATTAGTAGCACAAGGGTACACACAAGAAGAAGGAATAGATTATGATGAAGTTTATGCTCCAGTAGCAAGGATTGAGGCAATTAGGCTGTTTCTAGCTTATGCTTCATTTTTAGGCTTCACAGTCTACCAAATGGATGTCAAAAGTGCATTTTTATATGGTGAAATTGAAAGAGAGGTATATGTTTCACAACCTCCTGGTTTCATTGATCCATTACATCCAAACAAAGTGTACAGAGTAGTGAAAGCTCTCTATGGCCTTCATCAGGCACCAAGAGCTTGGTATGCAACACTTGCTTCCTATTTATTAGAAAATGGATTTCAAAGAGGGAAGATTGATCAGACACTTTTCATCAAACAGCACAAGAAGGATCTTCTGTTAGTGCAGGTGTATGTGGATGACATTATCTTTGGATCTACAAGGAAGGAAATGTGTTTAGAATTTGAGAAGCTTATGAAAGATAAGTTTCAAATGAGTTCTATGGGAGAACTTACATTCTTTTTGGGTTTGCAAGTTAAGCAATCATCTGAAGGCATATTTATTAGTCAAGACAAATATGTTGCAGAGATACTTAGAAAATTTCAATTTGCTGATTCAAAAATAGCAAGCACACCAATGGACTCAGAGAAGCACCTTCTGAAAGATGAAGATGGAGAAAATGTAGATGTACACAATTACAGATCTATGATAGGCTCTTTGATGTATCTTACATCATCTAGACCTGATATCATGTTTCCTGTTTGTGTCTGTGCAAGATTTCAAGTTACTCCAAAGGTTTCTCATTTAACTGCAGTCAAGAGAATTTTTAGATATCTTAAAGGTCAACCAAAGTTGGGTATATGGTATTCTAGAGAATCTCCTTTTGATTTGGTAGCATATTCGGATAGTGATTATGCTGGTGCTAGCTTAGACAGAAAGTCAACAACTGGAGGATGTCAATTCCTTGGGTGTAGACTTGTCTCATGGCAGTGTAAGAAGCAAACAAGTGTGGCAAATTCAACAACTGAAGCTGAATATATAGCTGCTGCAAGTTGCTCTAGTCAAGTTCTATGGCTTCAAAACCAACTCCTTGATTATGGGTACAATTTCTTAAACACTGTTATTTATATTGATAATAGTAGTACAATTTGTATTATTAAAAATCCTGTACAACACTCTAAAACAAAACACATTGAAATTAGACATCACTTTATAAGAGATTGCAATGAGAAAAGATTAATTCAAGTTCTTAAAATTGCTTCAGAGCATAATTTTGCAGATCTGTTAACAAAAGCTTTTGATGTTTCAAGGTTTCAGTACTTAATAGCAAGTATTGGAATGCTTAATCTTTAAATTTTCAATATGATGTGTTTTTGTACATAAATTTTTGAAAGTACTGCTGGATTTATAAGGTACTGCTATATCAAAATTTGAATTGTGTTATTCATATAGTTGGTTTTATGATTAATCTAATGCAAGACAAGTACTTTGTACATTGTTCTTTTGGTTTTAGACTAACTATTTCAGGTATGAATATGTAAACACAAAGGATATTTCAAGTGAAATGGGAACAGCAGAATGCCTATCAAATTGCTGACCATAGTAGATTTATGATGGACTGAGTTTAGGAATTAAACCTCCTTAAAACTTCTTTCTTGAAATCTAGTTATGATATTTCACATTGAATTGATGACTTAGTTGATCAGATAGTAACTGATACAACTCACTTTCTATCATTTTATACTTTCAAGTATAATGAGTTAGTCTAAGGACATCTGATAGAAATAACAGCTAGTGAAAGTGAATCTAACACTTGTGTTGGAGGTAACAATTGCTATGAGCTGGAAACCCTGTCAAGAAAATCTTTTGAATAGATTTATCTTTTCACAGGCAGTTAGTAATAACTGATATACATTGGTTCTCACACAACCAGAGGTTATTTTTAAACCGAAATTTTGATTAGGTGTCTGTTACACACTTGATTCTTTCAAAATGGTTGAATGTAGTATGATTTTTTTTTAAATTCCAAAATCATAAACATACTACTAAGCTAAATGATTTCTTAAAAGGATTTTTCAAGGATTCAGAAAAAACCATTCATTTATGGATTATGAATCAAAATGTCCACTGATTCACCTCTCATAGGAGTTAACACACCTAGAAGTGATGAGGACAGCAACTTAAACTCTTAAGGAATTGATGGCTTCATGTACAATATTGTCTGAAAACAAGTTCAAACTGATAGATCAGGTGATATGAAGAGAAGTTCTTTAGTACACAGTGAGATCTTCCAAACAAGGGGAGGAAACAAAAGTTATTTACTTCAGGGGAGGTTATAATCTCAGGGGAGGAAATAATTGCCCAGAAAAGGAAGAATAAACCAATATATGGAAGGAGAAGACAAGAGCATACAAGATGATGTAGAGGTTGAAAATGATTAGAACAGATCAAATATCTAGAAGGGATGAAGCATTCCTAAAGGAGAAAGTTCTATCTAGATCAAACGAAGAAAAGTTTCAATTTCACTTCAAAGACATGCTGGTTAGATGATTTCACTTGTTGAAACAAGCATCCAAGATACACAGCATCATTGCCTCTTACAATTCCTCCATCCAAGGAAATTGCACCATCTTTTGGTACAATGTTTTTGATATTGCTGAAGTCAAAGAAGAACAAAGCAGATGAGTTCAGAATAGAAGAATAGTTCAGATTCAAGAAGTGTTTGAAAGATCTTCACAAGTCCTCATTTAATTCAGAAAAAAACATGTTTGAATTAATTCACATGTTTAGGGGAGGATTGTTGGGAATTAAATATTCTGAAGGTACTGCTAGTACATCAAAGTACTGCTAGTACATCAAGATACTGCTAGTTCATGATCAAAGTACTGCTGCTACATCAAAGTACTGCTGCTTCATCAAAGTACTGCTGATCAGTGACTCATTGGATAAGATCGAAAAGATATTTATTGTATTTTGGTCAAACATATACGGTAGATAATATCTTACTCCATGTGCTTAGTTAACAAGTTGTATACATAGATACATGTTGTATCTTATGTACTGACACAATATGCATAAGTTAAATAAGTAAGTCGGTCAAGACTTTTAGCAAATTTGTAAAGATCTCTTGCAACTATAAAAGAGATCTTAGACTTAGATATTAAAAAAAGACACAATAGAATACACATGCACATGCATAACTGTTAGAACAAGAACAAAAAATATCACAAGTCTAAAACATAAGATTCAAGGTTTTGTAACCCTAGTGAAAAACTCAAGATCACTCGTATTATTTGGAATAATATTGAATCGTTTAGTGAAATACTTTCTTTGTTCATTGTTAAGTAACAAACATAATTCTTCCATTTCCATAACATACATAACCTTCTAAGTGTGGTTAAGTAAATTCCGCGTGCTTAATCATATTAAGTCAATATATCTCATACACAAAGACACAAGGTTTAACCACCTTAACCGTGTACAAACCAGATCCTCACTGAGAAAGAGTATCCACTTAGTTATGAAGTTCTTACAACTATGATCTCCAAGAGATTAAGATGTGACAAAGATGAAGAGAATTCATAAATTGTTCAAAGTTTGTTGAGGAGCATATTTGAGCAATGTGAAAGAAAAAGGAAGAACAGAGAGTAAAGGTTTTTGGAAGAGTTCCCTCAAATCCTCAAGGTATGTATTTTATTCATCAGAAACTTGTGTATTTTAATGGAAATAACAAGTTTAGGGGAGGATTGTTGGGAATAAAATGTTCAAGTCAAAGAGCCTGCCAGATATGTCAAAGAGCCTGCTAGTTGATTTTGAAGAGTATGAAGATGTACTAACAGTACCTTCTGGGTAGAAGGTACTGCTAGTTGATAAAGGGCCTGCCAAGCTTTATGTCAAGTTGATAGATATTTTGTAATAGATATTTAGTGGAATTATTAGTCTTTGTACATTGTTATACGTTATGTAGAAGTAGTTTAGTCTTCTGTGGTACACAGAAGAATATTACAGAGTTGTACATTGGTAGTTGTATTTAATTGTAGGCTAGAATAGTCAAAGTATCTTATTATATTAAACCACTTGACAACTTGTAATAAGGGTACCTTATACTATAAAAGGTTCCCTTAGTCACCACTTCGTGCATGCATCTTTCCAACTATTAACCAAAACCGAACAATCTCTCAAGTAACTTAGTTACTCATTTCACAAATCCTTTTACAATCTAAGATTCAAGATTACTTTGTAATCCCGGTGATAGTTAGATCATCCGTATTATTTCATCAATAATATTGAATCGTTTTGTGTTAACTAAAGTTGTGTTCCTTGTTCATTACAAACTCACGTTTACATAACTCACCACCTTTGTGTTCTTTTAAGTGTGTTGTAGTAGATTCCGCATGCTAAACACATTCATACATAAATATCCCAAACACGTTACTAAGATTCACATCCCAAGTGTTTGCGCACACAACAACTGTCCACAGTCCTGCACCAGCAGCAGAATCATTCTTTGACTTCTTGTTACCAACATCAGCAGCAGGTTTACTTCCAACATCTTTTTCAACATTATCCATACCAGAACCAACATTCTCAACTATATGATCCTCATTTTCTGCAACACCAGCAACAGTCTTATCAAATTCCATCTCAGCCTCCCCTTGAGCCATATTATCCTCTGCTTCATTCCTCCCCTGTTTGGGAGCATCCTCTCCCAAACTTGGTTTGGAAACCTTCAACTATGAAGATCTTGATCTCAGCAACCCCTCAAGATGTTGAACCCTAAACTTAAGCCTTCTGATTTCAGCACCCTGAGAAGCTTTCACTGTCTTTAGTTCCTTTCTAAGACCAATGACCTCCTTTGACAATTGTGTACAGGTATCCGTCAATTCTTTTAATTGTTTCATGATATCCTCACAACTTCGGTCTGTGTAACCTGACCCGAGCGGTTGATCACTGGATTTGGCATTGTGTACAGGTGTTTTAACCGTCAAATCCTCTGTTTCAAGTTCAATGCTAGCCTCAACACTTCGACCTGTGTTACCTGGTCCGAGAGGTGTATCATAGGCATTGACATTTTGTACTGTATCATCCATCAATTCAGTTGTAGTTTCATCTCTGTCCTCATCACTTCGGGATGTGTTAACTTCCCTGAGAGGTGAATCTTGGGACAAAAACTCAGTCTCAACCCTAGGTTGAACATCTGAGCCCCCCATATTAGCCATTTGGCTGAGGTTACCATCAGGTGTATTAGGTTCTTGAGAACCTGCTACAATAGATGTTGCCATGGTTAAGGTCTTAGGTATGTTAGCACTGTCTTGTTCAACTACTAAGTTGGAAACAGTAGTGCCAGCCTCTTCCATCATGGTACCTACATCACCTGTACCAGCCTCATCTGCATCCATACTGACATTGGTCAGAGGTGTCACAATGTCCTCTTGTTGTGAAGCCCTAGGTGATTGGGTATTTTGGGGTTCAATGGATGATGATACATTCAAACTTGTGGATGAGGATGTGTGATGGGAAGCTGTGGGAGTTCCAGCCTCTTCATCCTCATTAATAGCAGCCACAATATCCAACATGTATTGAGATAGGGGAGTGATAGCACCAGAAAAACCTTTCCCATTCTTCTTCAGAAAAGCAAATATCTTGATTGCCATTCTGCTACTTGGCTCAATGTTGGTATGTTCCAAAGGTTCTTTAAGTTGATGGTTTATGATGAGCTGTAAAAACCTTGGATACAAATAAAATTGCTTTTTAACATACTTCTTCATACCCTCAAAAATCATGGATGAAAAATCAAATGGTTGTCCTGTGGCCAAACAAACTAAGGCCATGGCTTCAGGAGCACTAAATTCATTCCATCCACCTACTTTGGGAAACAAACAGTGTTGAAGAGTATGCAATAGAAACTTCCAATGTGGGCAAAGAAGACCTTTATAAAAAGTTCCAGTAGTCTCAGGCCTCTCATACCCAATTTTCTCAAGCTCAGTTAAATTAAGCTCAGTGGTAAGATTAGGAGGTGTTGGAACACCTGATAGACGAAGGCTTCTCTTAATAGTTGTTTCACTAATGACAATAGTCTCTCCATCTACACTACCTATTAACCTTTCCTCCCCGTCGAGTGTATCAAGCTTAACAGTTGGCCAAAACTGGTGCATATGAGATTTAATAATGGGTGGATCAACTGTTAAAGCATACCTTAATTGAGATGCACCGAGAAAATCCATAACTTCATGAAATCCTGCAGCAGCTGAAACCTTGCTAAGAAACGCAATCTGATTGTGCTCATCAGGAAACTTTCTTCGAGCCATAATGAGTTTGGGGGTTTTGAATATAAGGTGGTGAATTAATGGTTTTGGGTGAGAATTAGATGTAGTTTTGAGCAATTAAAAAGTAATGAGATCAAATTGGTGTGTTAGACCGTTTTGATCAAATTAGGTTTTAAGACGCGCCAAAATTTTCAATTTAACCCCTTTACTTTCAAACTCAGCAGCAGAGTTATGAAAGGTTTGACTAAAAGTCAACTTTCCCAAAATCTCCAAAGTTAATCCCTTAAATACAATACCAACTCCTCATTTAAGTCTATAAATCCCTCAATCTCTTAGCAAATCCCCAATTTCACAAACCCTAACCATGAGTACATCAAAAACTCCAATAATCGAAATTTCCTCTGATTCCGATACTTCACAGGGATGGGAAAATTATTTTCCCCCAAGTTCATCTTCTGCACAACAAAAAGGCAAAGCGATTGTTGAAGACGAAGTGTCTGACCCGCTTCCATCTACTCCATCTTCCTTCGAAGACTCTAGTGGTGATGAAGAAACAGCAGCATGGCCAAAATCCATGACATATTATCAAGGATCTTGGGAAATTGATCCTCCTAATCATCCTTTGACTGCCGAGCTTCAGAGACAAATGGAGAAAGCTTTTGCCGCCTTTGCGAAGAGTGTCAATCCGTCTCATCCAAAGCCAAGTACAGTGGAGCAGGAAGTCCCTGTTCCAAAGAAAAAGCAGGAGAAGAAACAAGCTCCATCCTCAAGCCAACAGCAGAGTCCACCACCAAGACCAGTGATACTTGCACTTCCTTGCAAGCTAGTGTCTGAACATATGGGAACCAGAGGACCTCGCAGCAAGGTCATGCCTAACTTTGTTGGGAAGGGAAAGGGAAAAGCTTGATTTGGGATAGGTGTGTTTAGGTTGTGAAATCTTGGGCCTTGTTTTCTTTTGAACTTCTTTTGAACAATGGATGTAAGGAAACTTTATTTTGTACTTTGCTTTTGTGATCAATGAACTTTAACTTTCCTTGCTTTACTTGATTGTGCATTCATGTATATCTGCAAAAGATTAGTAGAAAACCACAAACACAAGCAAGAATATCCCACAATAGCAGCAGAGTAGCATAGCAGCAAACAATTTAAGAAACGGCAAATTTTGACTAAACACCAGACTTTGATTAAACAACAGCACAAATCCTTACAAAATTTTACAAAAACATACAGAGATAAGATGTTTAAAGATTAAAGATTGATCATGCCAATACTAGCAACTAAAAATTGAAATCTATTTATATCAAAACTTTTTGTTAGTAGATCAACAACATTATTGTCAGTATGTATTTTAACCACTTGAATTAACTTTTTCTCATAACAATCTCTAATAAAATGATGTCTTATCTCTATGTGTTTTGTTTTAGAATGAAAAACAGGATTTTTAATAATACACATTGTGCTGTTGTTGTCAATATAAATTTTGGTGTTCATGAAATTGTACCCATAATCCAGCAGTTGGTTCTGAATCCAGAGCACTTGTCCACAGCAGCTAGAAGCAGCAACATATTCTGCTTCAGTTGTTGAGTTAGCCACCACAGTCTGTTTCTTGCATTGCCATGAGATTAGCCTATGACCAAGGTACTGACAGCCTCCAGTGGTTGACTTTCTATCCAAACTAGCTCCAGCATAGTCACTATCTGAGTATGCTATCAAGTCAAAGGGTGAATTATTAGGATACCAAAGGCCCAATTTAGGTTGACCCTTTAGGTACCTAAAAATTCTTTTGACCACTTCCAAGTGTGAAACTTTTGGGGACACTTGAAATCTAGCACAAGCACACACAGAAAACATGATATCTGGCCTTGAAGCAGTCAGATACATCAATGAACCAATCATTGATCTATAAAGATGTACATCAACCTCTACCCCATCTTCATCCTTGAGCAAAGGTTTGTTTTTATCCATTGGTGTCTTAGCTGCTTTCACATCATTGAAACCAAATTTCTTCAACATATCAGCCACATACTTGTCTTGGCTAATAAAAATCCCATCTGATTTTTGCTTGACTTGAAGCCCCAAAAAGAAAGTCAGTTCCCCCATAGAACTCATCTCAAACCTGTTGTGCATAAGTTTTTCAAATCCTTCACATAACACCTTATTTGTAGACCCAAAAATGATATCATCTACATAAACCTGAACAAGTAGGATATCCTTTTTGTCTTTCTTAATGAACAATGTTTTGTCAATGGTTCCTCTGCAAAAACCATTGTTCAACAAATACTTGGATAAGGTGTCATACCAAGCTCTAGGAGCTTGATGTAGTCCATACAGTGCTTTCTTCACCTTGTAAACCCTATCAGGATACTTAGGATCTTCAAAACCAGGTGGTTGCATCACATATACCTCTTCAGGAATCTTTCCATACAAGAAAGCACTTTTCACATCCATTTGATACACAGGAAAATTCTTGTATGAGGCATATGCCAAGAATAATCTGATAGCCTCAATTCTTGCAACTGGGGCAAATACCTCATCATAATCTATTCCTTCTTCCTGAGTGTATCCCTGAGCCACCAATCTAGCCTTGTTTCTTATAACAATGCCTCTTTCATCTCTTTTGCATCTGAACACCCATTTAGTACCAATTGCTCTTTTTCCATTAGGCAAATCCACCAATGTCCAGACTTCTTGAAGCTTGAACTGCAGCAACTCCTCTTGCATAGCTTCAACCCAACTTTCATCTTTCATAGCCTTGTGAATGGTTTTGGGTTCTTCTTGAGATAAGAAACAGGCAAACATACAATTTTGTAAATCCTTGTGGCTATTCCTCTTTTTAAGAGTTTGAGCAAACAATCCCTGATCAAGCAAATCACTCAAACCTTTTGATTTACTTCTGGTCTGAACAGCAGAGTTAACATCACCAATTATCTGCTCCTTTTGATGATTCTTGTGGATTCTGGTTGTTGGAGTGGGACTAACAGGTATATCAGTCTCCAAATTGGATAAATCAGCTTCAGCACCAAAAACATCAACAATTTCATCATCAGTATCCTTATATACTTCTTCTAATTCGGGCATCTCTTCAGAAGAATCATCATAAGAATCACCATCTTTATCAGCAGTAGAGTCCTTGGGCACAGCAGCAGAGTTACCAAGCTTAACAGCAGAGTGTTTTAGCCTAACAGCAGAGTGTTTTGGCCTATCAGCAGAGTGTTTTGGCCTGGCAGCAGAGTTGAGAGAACTGCTGCTATGTTTATTCCCTTGTTGCCCATCAATTTCTGACTCTTCATTCCTTTCCTTATCATCATGAGAAGGTTCATCATCACCTTCTGCATTAACCTTTGGTACTTCCTTATGAACAGCATCATCATCTGAACTCTTTCCCTCTTTATCTGTTGGAGAGAAGTACTGATCAAACTTCCACTTTTCAATCAAAACAAACTCCTCTGCAGATCCATCCTTCTTTGCTTGTGTACCTGCATTGGGGTTAGTTTGTGTTCCTGCAGACATGTTAGTAGTACCTGCAATGACTGGTTGATAATTCATACTTTTGGTTAAAGAATCAATATCAAACATCCATTCAGGACCTTTCCCATCAACATTAGGTGTGGTTTCTCTAATTTTAACATGTAAATTTTCCACCACATGCCCAGTCCTTTGATTGAAGACCCTAAAAGCCTTACTTTCAGTGGAGTATCCAACAAAGTAACCTATGTCTGCTTTCTCACTAAACTTGCCTAAGTGGTCAATGGTGTTTAAGATAGTGACAGGATACCCAAATGGTCTAAAGAAATCTATCAGTGGTTTCCTACCATGCAATAACTCATAAGGAGTCTTGTTATGAGGTTTAACTATCTTACTTCTATTTTGCACATAACAAGCAGTGTTGACTGCTTCAGCCCAAAAGATAGTGGGTAACTTAGACTCTGACAACATTGTCCTAGCAGCCTCAATTAATGTTCTATTTCTCCTCTCAGCAACACCATTTTGCTGAGGAGTTCTAGCCACACTTAATTGTCTAGTTATACCCTTTTCCTCACAGAACTGATTCATTACATGATTCTTAAATTCAGTTCCATTGTCACATCTGATGATCTTAACCTTGTGATTAAATAGGTTTTCTATCCTTGTAATAAAAGCCTTAAGAATGCCAGGTGTCTCATCCTTAGTAGCTAAGAAGAATACCCAAGTAAATCTACTAAAATCATCAGTGACCACTAATCCATACATCTTTTTGTTCAAACTTTTCACATAAGTAGGTCCAAATAGGTCCATATGTAACATAAACAAGGGTTCAGTTATAGAGTTCACCAATTTGGACTTACAAGATGCTCTATGTTGTTTTCCTATCTGACAAGCAACACATACTTCAGGGTTCTCAAAAACCTTTGAAGGTAATCCTCTGACCAAGTTCCCTTTCACCAACTTGTTGATAGCCTTGTAGTTCAAATGGCCAAGCCTTCTGTGCCAAAGTTTGGATTCATCAATAGTGGCTTTGGCAAACAAACAATTTAAATCTCTTTTTGGAATAATGTTCTTTATGTCCACACTGTATATGTTGTCATTTCTAGGGACTTTAAGAAGTACTAATTTATCATCAGGTATCTTAAAGTCGGGAGATAAGACAAGACACTCAGTGTCTGTAAAAAGAACAAAATTCTTTCTGTCACACATTTGTGAAACACTAAAAATATTGAACTTTAGTCCATTCACTAAATACACTTTCTCAAAATCCAATTTTCCAGTTCTGATGATGCCTTTTCCAACGATTTTACCTCCTTTAGGATCATTCCCAAAGGCAACATATCCACCATCCAAAGCTTCAAAGTTTTCCAAATTGCTCTGGTCTCCAGTCATATGTGAAGAGCATCCACTATCAAAAATTCATTTATCCTTTAGCTCCTTTTGTAGATTGCCCTGCACAAAAAGTAAGAGAATTAGTTTCTCTTTGGGACCCAAGCCATTACTGACTTGGATCTGCCTTGTGCATCAAAGTAGTCAAATTTCTTCAACTGCATTGGTGCACTGCTGTGTCTGAGAACATGATCCAAAATTTTAACTTTAGGTTTCCAGACCCAGCAAGCTGAGGCCTTAACAGCATAAAAATGGTTGCCCACAACAGTATCAGTAACAACTTTTGGCAAAACAGCAGAGTCTGCCTTAGCAGCAGAATCAACTATGTTCTTCTTTATGGGCCCTTTTGGTGCAATAGGTGAGATAACTCTAGAAACACCATCTCTCATTAAAACTTCCTTAGGAACCATGTTTCTTTTGGGGTGAGGGTGAGTCTTTCTAGCAAAGTTTCTATGGTTCACCCTTGTGTATTGGTTCCACACTGGTTTTTGATAGTAGTAGCACTCATCTTGCAAATGATCAAAACTACCACAACTATAACATGCCTTTTTAAGTAATTGAAAATCAGTACCTAATCTTTGTGAAACTAGGTTGTTCCAATTTCTCTGGTTTCCTCTAGGCAAGTTATTGGTTTTCTTAGGATATACTCTAGGTGTGTTTTCATACTCAGCCATCTTCCTAGAGATACCTTTACCTAACTTAGGCTTAACAAACTCAACCTTTTTAGCCTTAGGTACTTTAGATTCAACAACAGCAGGAATTTCTTCCTTTTTGTTCCTAGGGGTTGAATCAGATTCCACAACTTCATCATCACTGTTAGACTCCCAATCTTCAATAAGGGGTGCATCAGACCACTTCTTCTCAACCTTAGGTGACTCTATTTTGGTTTCACTAGTTTCACCTACAGGTTTGGCCTCAGACTCAGGTATGAAAGATAGTGTCCTAGTAGGAGGGGCATTGGCACTAAGTTTCTTAGGTGGAGCAACAGCATTATATCCTAGACCACTGCCTGAGTCTGCAAAGTGCCTTCCTATTGGTTTACTGAGAATGTCAGTGGCAAATTGTTGTTTTTCCACCCTAACAATATGTTTTTCAGTCTCACTTATAGCTGAATCTTTAGCCTGTTCAGCCTCTTCTACTTTCCCCATAAGAACCTTAATCTCACAATCTTTCTTAATAAGCTCATTTTCTAGAATAGTGATCTTATCAAGATATTCAATTTCAGCCTTTTTATAAAATTCAAGCTTCTCTTCTAAATTATTTAAACCATATTCATAACTAAGATTGTCTAACTTAAGTTTTTCATTCTCCATTTTAAGATTTCCATTGCGAGACTTAAGTATTTCTATTGTATCAGAACATGATTTAAAAGAACAAGATGATTCATTGGATACCTCAGAGTCTGATCCAGAGGAAGAGTAGGCCATGAGAGCAAATTGTTGTTCTTTAGGTTCTTCATCAGCCACTAATGCATAATTTGGACCATCTTCAGCATGATCACTCCAGTCATACTCTCCTAACCCATCACATGACACCATAGCAGTAGTAGGATTTGGCTCTTCATCAGTAGACTTCTTTACATTCTCATTGTTCTTTGTTGGTGCTCTGCACTCTCTTGCAAAGTGTCCCTTCTTATGACAGTTAAAACATTCTGCCTTTGATTTGTCAAATCCCACATTCTTGTTTCTTCTAAACTTCATTTCTTTACCAGTTCTTTTAAGAAACCTTCTAGCCCTCATAGTTAGCATTGCAAACTGCCATTGCATATCAATCTCTTCAACATCATCAGGATCAAGTTCATCCAGATCTTGAGGCATAACTGAAGTACTTGTAGTAAGTTCAGCCAAATAAGCACAAATAGCAGCATCACTGATGGTGTTGGTATTTGTGGAGTCAGCAGCAGAGACATGTGAACCAGCGGCAGGAACAAAAGTACCAGCAGCAGAGTGTTGTTCTTGATGACTACCAGAATTCTTGTTTCTTGAGGAAACAAAAGCAAGATTGTTTGTGGAAGAAGATGAACTTGACAATCCTTTGACTTCAGTTTCATACACTTTCAAGTTGTTATACAGATCATCCAATGTCATCTTCTCAAAATCTTCCTTGTGCCTCCAAATCACTGTGTGAGTGTTCCATTCAGAAGATAAACTTCTCAGAAATTTTAGATTGATATCTTCTTGAGATACATCAATCTTTAATAAAGCCATCTGACAGGTCAGCTTATTAAGTCTATCATAAGTTCCTTCAATATTCTCAGAACTCAAAGCAGTAAAAGTTTCAAACTGGTGCTTCAGTAGGTTCTTTCTTGATTTCTTGGTAACTTCATTCCCACCAAATCGAAGTTCAATAGCTTCCCATAAATCCTTAGCAGACTCAATATGATTAAAACTTAGTTGATAATCATTAGGTATTCCCATCATGAGAATACTGTGAGTCTTGACCTCCAATCTTCTCTGTGCTTTCTCCTCACTTGTCTTGAGAGTCAAGACTGATCCAGTAGCAGTCTTGGCTGGCTGACTGTCGCCATTTAGAACAACTTCCCAAAGTGAGTAATCAACCATTCTCATGTATTGTTGAATTCTCATCTTCCAGATCTCGTATTCTCCAGTCTTGAGCATGGGAACTCTTGATGCAGTAACCATGTGTGTAGAATCGGAATCCATTGCTTACTTTGATGATTAGCAGATCTTGTATTCAGTAATTCTTCTTGGTACCAGTTTCTAGATCACAAGCTCTGATACCACTTGTTGATCCCAGTTGAGCTTCACGATCTTATGAATTACTTTAGATATAAATCCAAAGTAATCGGTATAGAAACTGATCTTGAGTTGTATATCAAATATTATGCGGAAACTAATACTTGATCTTAAGAAGAATAAAACACAAACAAATTATCAAACAACACTTCAATATATTAATACGATTGCTCGATAGCAATAGGGTTACAAGAAACCTTGAAGTGTAAAACACTAATGATACGTATATCTAACCTAACCCTAGATCCTCCTTTTATAACGTAAGGAG
This sequence comes from Artemisia tridentata subsp. tridentata, assembly GCA_021014915.2. Classification (NCBI taxonomy): domain Eukaryota; kingdom Viridiplantae; phylum Streptophyta; class Magnoliopsida; order Asterales; family Asteraceae; genus Artemisia; species Artemisia tridentata. The sequence goes on from CP139508.1 coordinate 147,867,736, forward strand.
TCCTAGTCGGTTTACAAGACTTTCTATACAAGAAAAATATTCTTACGTATCTTTTCCAAACTTATCTTAACAAACTATACATATCTAATAAGCAGCAGAGTAACTAGTCTAGCAGCAGAGTCTTCGTGGGCTAGCAGCAGAGTTACACTTTGCTCATTATTCCAATCTAGTAGAGTTACAAAGCAGCAGAGTTATAGTCTAATCAGCAGAGTAACACTTAGTGTATTTCACGACCAGCAGCATCTTTAGACCCAACATCAACACTAGGAGACAGCAAACTGAGGAAACATTTCATGTTACCTTTGATGAGAGTACTGAAGCAATCAGATTCTCAAATACCTCAGTGGAAAAGATAGGAATTGATGATTCATCAAGGTATCCTCCTGATGAATATCATCCTGAGAATGATCCTTCCACTCAATATCAGGCAGATGCTGATATCTCCTATTACATTGTCCCTCACAACCTTCCTCACCCAACCATCACTGAGTTTGTTGAAGCACAAACAAGTACTGATGCAATCAATCAATCTGAACAAAGTGCTCAGGAACCAAACAATCTCAGTGATCAGCCAACCCAGTCAGACACTCAAGATCCTGAAGATCATCAAGTGTCTGCACCAGAACCTACACCTCCACCCAATCAGGCCTTCACAAGTTCTAATCAGTATCCAAGACCTCAGGACAGTTGGACTAGGTCTCAAGATATAGAACTTGTCAATATAATTGGAGAGCCTACTGAAGGCATGCTCACTAGAAGCATGGCTGCAAAACTAAGAGCAACCTCAGCCAATGAATGCCTCTTTGTGGACTTCATTTCCACAATTGAACCCAAAAGTGTCAAAGAAGCACTTAAACATCCAAATTGGGTTCAGGCTATGCATGATGAACTGGAACAGTTTGACAGAAACAAGGTAATGACCTTGGTCAAGTGTCCTCAAGATGTTTCAGTCATTGGCATGAAATGGGTGTTCAAAAACAAAACTGATGAAAATGGCATAGTCATTAAAAACAAGGCCAGACTTGTTGCCAAAGGCTACAATCAGCAAGAAGGCATTGACTATGAAGAGACATTTGCACCAGTGGCAAGGATAGAAGCCATCAGGATCTTCCTTGCATTTGCAACCTACATGAACTTCAAAGTGTACCAAATGGATGTTAAAAGTGCATTCTTAAATGGTTCACTAAAAGAAGAAGTTTATGTCCAACAACCTCCTGGATTTGAAAGCAGTGAGTTTCCTGACTATGTCTGCAAGCTTGATAAATCCCTTTATGGACTGAAACAAGCTCCTAGGGCATGGTATAAAACTCTTTCAGCTTTCCTCATCCAAAACAAATTTGTCAGAGGCAAGATAGACAATACTTTGTTTATCTATAGGACAAATGGTGATGTCATCCTTGTACAAGTATATGTGGATGATATCATATTTAGCTCAACAAGTTATAAACTTTGCAAACAGTTTGAAAAATTGATGGCAAAGAAATTTGAAATGAGCATGATGGGAGAACTGACTTACTTCCTTGGACTACAAATCAAGCAGACTGATAAAGGAACCTCTATCAGTCAAGAAAAGTATACCAGAAGCCTACTGAAAAAGTATGAGCTCAGTGACTGCGCCTCAGTCAAAACTCCCATGGTTCCCCCAAAAAACCTTGGTCCTGACCTTGCTAGTAAACCAATCAATCAAACTCTATTTAGAGGAATGATTGGGTCACTGATGTATCTACTTGCATCAAGGCCTGACATCCAATTCTCAGTCTGTTTGTGTGCCAGATATCAATCTGACCCAAGAGAATCACATCTCACATCTGTGAAAAGGATCCTCAGGTACCTGAAAGGTACTCCAAGCCTTGGATTATACTATCTAAAATGTTCAGCCTTTGATCTCAAAGGATACTCAGACTCTAACTATGCTGGATGCAACATGGATAGAAAAAGCACCTCGGGCTCCTGCCAATTCCTTGGTGGAAAATTAGTCTGTTGGAGTGCTAAAAAGCAACAATCAGTTGCCATGTCTTCAGCAGAAGCTGAATATGTTGCAGCAGCAAGTTGTTGTGCAAATGAACTATGGATGAAAAGTCAACTCAGTGACTATGGCATCCATTATAAGATGGTTCCCATCTTTTGTAATAACACAAGTGCAATTGCAATCTCAAACAACCCTGTTCTCCATCAGAGAACCAAACACATTGATATAAGATATCACTTCATCAGGGACCATGTCATGAATGGTGACATTGAATTACACTTCATTCCCACTGAATATCAGCTAGCTGATATCTTCACCAAACCATTGGATGAACCAACTTTCACAAGACTGAAAGCTGAATTGGGAATGTTGGATATTGAGAATCAGTCCACTGATTGAATCCATCCAACTTAGTGTAAATTCTGAAAACCTCAGGTCCCTGACTCAATGTGTCTCTTAGTGAAAACCTTCCCTGAACCCCTCAAACTGAATGAAAAGTCATTCAGGGGCCTCAAGATGACATTCAATGCTAACTTAAATGCTCTAAGTGTCTAGTTAGTAAATGTCTGAGGTTGGTAACTGAATACCTATTTAATATAGGAATATATGTTCTTTTGCCTTCTGGCATCCACATCTTGGGCCCCCACTTACCCACTTGGCATTTAATGCCTCTCCTCACACATCATATATATGTGATGATGTAACTCTGCAAATAACACTTTTGCAGACGGCACAACTGTTCACCTCGACTGTTGCGCAAAACCCGGGAAAGTGGAGTGGTGGCATTTAATGCGGACTCCAAATGTTTTATACAAAACAATTTTCAAATTGTGAGAGAAACCCGCTTAGTGCCAAAACCACCTCACCCCCTCCACTTCCCTATAAATACCCCCAAACAAAATAACACACACACGTTTTTCTTAGAAATCTTAGTCAAACCTTTGCTTTTCTTTCAAAACCTATTGTGTGTGTTCTTCTGCTTTAGACCCAGACCATTTTTTCTTGCAAAACCAAGACTTTTCAAATGGCTACTTCACAAGCTATAACATGCGCCCCAAATGTGGAATTCACAATGAAGGGCGTGGATATGACCAAAAACAACGTCGTAGGGAATTTTGTCTACCCCGAAAATTTTTGGGCGTATAAGAATGTAGTTAAATACCTACAAAACTGCTTTCTTTCTACGGCGTTTAGAAAAACACCCTCAGTCATATACCATGACTATCTTAGGGAGTTCTGGTGTACTGCAGTGGCAACTAGCCCTGATGACATTAAGGACACCCTTATCACGTTCTCAGTGATGAATGGGAGAAAGACCCTCTCCCTGAATTACCAAACCTTTATCAAGGCCACAGGTCTTGATTTCACTGAGAACTTCGACCCTCAGCCCACTGAAGCAGAAGTAAAAGCCGAATTGCTTTTACTAGGGCCACATGATGAAAAACATCCTGAAGTGGCCCTAGGAACCTTATTAGCCAAAGCCCCAATAATCAAAACCTGGTTTCCTGCTGTCTGGAGGATCCTGATGACCTTTGTCATTCAGGTCCTTGGTGGCAATAAGTCTTCCAAGGAGCAATTGAATGCATCACAACAAATGATGGTGTTCGGCCTCCTGGAGGGCAGAAAAATAGATATTGGAGAGATAATCTTCAGAGACCTCATAGCCAAGCTATCAGGGAAATCTAGGCAAAGACATATGTCTTACCCTAGGTTCATTTCCTGTGTGCTTCAGGACTTACTAGGCTCCGAATATGTTAGGCCCAATGTCCAGGGATCCAACCCTGACGTCTTACACAAGGCCAACTGTTCAAGAGACCTTACTGAGGTCACACCAGTTCCCCTGACCACATATATGTTGATGGTCATTCAGGGACAAGACGCTATATCTCCTGTGCCTTCTCCTTCAAAGAAGGAGAAGAAGAAAAAGAAGGCAGGGTCCAGGAAGGTGATTCAACCCAAACCACTCGCCACTGAGACTTCTGCCTCAAAGCCTAAAGAAAGGCAACCACTAACCAAGACTACTGAGACACCCACAATTGAGACCCTATTGGCCAAACAACAAACGCCAACGGAGGGTACTGAGAAATCACCCTCAGTGTCCTCGGGCAAACCTTTTCCTCAAGGCTCCGCTGACAAATACAAGTCAGTGGGGTCAGGAACGTTCCAACTCTCACATCCCCATGAAGGCATTAGTCAATCACAACCTTCCAACTCTCACAACCCAAACCACTCGCCACTGAGACCTCTGCCTCAAAGCCTCAAGAAAGGCAACCCAAGGCCAAGACCACTGAGACACCCATTACTGAGACCCTCTTGGCCACAAAACAAAAGCCAATGGAGGATACTGAGAAATCACCCTCAGTATCCTCAGGCAAACCCTCTCCTCAAGGCTCTGCTAACAAATACAAGTCAGTGGGGTCAGGAACCTTCCAACTCTCACATCCCGATGAAGGCACTCGTAAATCATCACCTTTGCCTGAGGGAGTACAGGGTCCTATACCCTCAGTAGAGCAGCACCACTCTGCTGAGAAGGGGACCCACACCCTTTCACATCCCGTTCATGGCTCTGAGAAATCACACTCAGAGTCTCAGGGAGTACTGGCCTCTATATCTTCATCAGGGCAGCACAACCTTGGTGGAAAGAGGGGCCTCAACATACAACTTCCCGTTTACGGTCCTGAGTAATCACACTCTGGATCTCAGGGAGAAACGGTCCGTATATCCTCATCAGGACAGTACAATCCTGGTGAGAAGGGGACCTCAACATCGCATTGCCTCATGATAGTACTGGAGAACACCTGCCAGTCCTTGAAGGCACTCATGGGGACAAAGACTCGGGGGCATACGACCACCAGCTGATACGGAACCAAAAACCCATCAAGATGGATCCAGTCTCTCAGGAACTGACTCCATGGACCAAGCAGAGAAAACCCACTCTGTTCACCTAGAGGGGTCAGGACCTGGCCACAACAAAGGTGAGCCCTCTTTTGAGGGGGAGCCGGATTCATCCAAGGTTCCTACTCTGTCAGATCTTGAAAGGCTGCTAGATGATGAGTCATAGGAGGAAATGATCGATTTTTGAGATGAAGATCTTTTTGGTGCTGGGGAGGAAATGGAGACTAAAACATACAACTCTCCTCAGCACACTAAACAACCACAATCATCTCCTCCTCCTGAGGATCAACAACCCCAACCAAACCCAACATCATCATCATTTTCAGGCAACTCATCTGCTCCTGCTACTCCTCCTTATTTGCAGAAGTACGAAAACATTCTTCCGCTCACTGAAAGGCAGCTGGTCAAGTTCCTCCGCAAGGCCAACACTGCTCTTTTTCGTGAGATCTTTGAAGAACACTGGGAACAGCACACTGAAGCAGCAGTCTCCTATGCTGACTTCAGGGCTAATGTTGAAGCATCTCAGGGCAAACTGCTTCATGTCACCGCTCTCACTGACAAACAACTAGGTGACCTGAGGACATCTCTTGATGATATGGGTTCTGCTCAAGACAAGCAACTCTCCAATATACTACAGACTCTTGATTCTATTCAGGAAGAATTCAGAGATGATCCCGTCTTGATCACAAAGCTGACTGAGTTCATGGATACTCAGAAGACCACCTCCACCAACATTGCTTAGCTACTCAAGCTTCTCCAAGAGGTGGATCTAAAACCACTAAGGTTTCAGCAAGATGCAATTCAACAATCAGTCGCTAATACCCAAGAGTGCCTGATTAAGATATCCTCAGCCTTTGATCAGCTTTCCAACAAGCATAATGAGCTGATCAACTACTACACCAACAAGGTCACTGAACTCGCAGAAACTCAAAGTACCATGGCGGAAGAAATCCCTGTCCTGAAGAATGAGACCACTGATTTGAAGAACATGGTCTCCACAATCCTGAAACTTCTCCAGAATTCTCATGTTCCACCCACTCCTCAGTCAACGGATGCTTACCCTAAAGCTCCAGCATCCATTGAGGGGGAGAAATTTGATGAACCTATCCCAGAACCTACAACTTCCTCTACACTTGTTGTTGCTACAATCCCTGTCCAACCTGAAGCAATAGCAACTGAAGTTCCTGAATCATCCTCAAGTCAACCCCCTCCCACTGACAAAGGGAAGGGAATTATGGTGACTGAAGATCCTCCTCAATTTCAACTGGTGAAGGCATCAACAGAAAGGCGTCCTGATCCAGATTCGCCGTTTGAAGTCACCTTAGATGATGGGAGTAAATTCTTTGGAACTTCGCAGGAAGTGGCCGAAGTCCTGGATGAACAGGACAAAAGAAGTGCAGAAAAAGAGGCTGAGAAACTCAGTAGGCCTGAAATTGTTAAAGTGGCCAAGGAGGTAATCAAGGAAACTGATCAGGTCATCAAGGGGGATGAATTCCTCAAGCTTCAGGCTGACCGCATCAAGGAACACAATCAGGAGGTCAAGCACAAGGAAGAAAAGAGGAAGAAAACCTATGAGAAGTATCTATGGTATTTGACAAAGATAAAGGGTGAAGGCACCATAACAGACATGACCATTTACAACACCAAGCCAGTAAGCATAACGGTTCACAGAGGACCAAGGAGGACTGAGATGAACCAACCCTTCAAATTCTTAGATTACGGGCTAAAAGAATAGGACATGATGGGGCCCATCCTGAGGAAGAAGCAAAGCAGGTTTGTTTCTAAACTCCTAGCTACCCTGAACAGCAAATATGAGGATATGGAAAGGGTGGCTAAGAGCGTAGGAATAGATCATGAGAAGGCACTTACTTCTCATGGACTTGCAATTCCTGAACCTACTCAGAAGACTGGGAGGAAGAGAAAAGCTGTGAGACGAAACCTGAACATTTCATAGCAGCTCTTCATTGCAACAGGATTCCTCCTCAAGGAGTCAAGTTTGTTCCCAACCTAGTCATCAAGCAGCCTGAGTATGGTATCTTCTTTGTTGATGAGTTTAGGCAAGAGGCCTTTCAACGAGTCAGTGATATAAACCTTGTGGAAACGACAGCTCTTCTAGCATACAAGCTAATGGCACTTCACGTGAAGAGCCCTGAAAATGAAGAGTTTGTCAAGCTGATGGATAAGATGATGAACGAGAGACCTGACAAAGAAGTGTTAGTGTCTAAGAAGGCTAAGTTGGAACTCATGGGAATCTTGGAAGGTTGAGTACAAGGTCCCTAAGTATTATGTTTAGATATTAGGACAAATGTAATGATATTAATAAAATGATGGCCCATGTTTTGTTATATCAGTGTCCTTTAATAGCTTTCTTGTATATTCAGTGTGAGAAGAAGCCCATTTTCTCACTCACAACTGATCAAAACACTTAGACATAATTTATATCCAAATAGGGGGAGATTGTTGGGTCCGTCAGTACCCAAGCGTCTTGAAAATAGGATTTGAATACAAATTAGCCAAGTGTTAATCAACCTTAAACACTCTCAAGTCATTGAGTGAACAGTCACTCAGTGAGTTACCTTCAGGATGCTTAGGACGAGTCTAAAGAGAAAGATTCACCATTCAGTGAGGCGGAACTCCTTGAGTGTCACTTAAGCCGAAGAAGAAGGTAATGGGTTCAGTGAGTAATGGAAAGAACTCACTGAACCCCAGTCTCCTCAACAACTATAATGATTGAAGACTAAAGACTGAAGACCTAGACTGAAGAATCTGAAGTCTGAAAGAAAGGCGGGACAAAGCGGGAAAAGTTTGAAAAGATAAGAAGGAATCTTATCGCCGCCAAAGTCAAACTTTCCCTAAATGGCTTAAAGATGAGAAGTGTTATCACTGACACTCGGAAAGCACTTTTAAGCCATTCCCAAAATGGATTCTTGGAACTGACAAAATACTGTTGTATTTTGTACAGACTAGCTAGGTTATCTTTTTGTACTTTTAGTCACGGGCACTCTTTTATACTTGTGTATAAATAGGAACAGATGGGAGAAAAGTGGATTAATGTAGATTAAGTTTTGTGCATTAAAAGCTTAGACTTTCACAAAACCACTTTTCTCCTCCAAAGAGCAACCTAGTCCCTGAGATAGCTCAGTGATTCCTTTTAGTTGCCACTCAAAAATAACTTGAGTTTAGAGAGGAGAACACACCATACCTTGTCTATTCAATCCCAAGTGTTATTTCCGCTAACACTTGGGTATAGATTCTTTTGATTAATTTCTAATAAGAATTGAAACGTTGAAAAACTTGTGTTTTTATATTTACATTTTACTTATTTGTTATAATTAATCAATACATTACCTCAGTCATAGAACACAATTAGATTAACTTTGTAGTTATTTCTACTTGTGTAACGGGAACAACAGAAGGTTTTGTTGGTTGAGTGGAAATAGGAGTGTTTGGTAATGTAGGTTCAATTGGAGATGTAGGTTCAAGAGAAGTTGATTGTGGTGGTGCTGTTTTGGTGGAAGCAAGTTGTGGTGGTGATAGTTCAAGAGATGGAAGTTGTGGTGAGGTTGGTTTGTTGGAAGTTAGTTGTGTTGGAGTTGGTTCATTAGATGGAGGAGTTTGGATGTAGTTTAGGAGAGGTGTTCTAGTAGGGGGTGCTTTGATGCGTAAGGTTTCGGTTGAGGATATTTCATACACTATTCGTGCGGTTTTTCTTAGAGGGCTCATAGTGGATGATCTTGCACTTGGTGCCTTAGCCATGTTTTTGGGTAGGTTTAGAGTGTTAGTTTGTAGTAGAAGATGGTTTGTTTTGGTGTGGTTTAGAAGCACAAACACAAGTGGCTTAAATAGTGAAGGATCAAGTAAGTGAATTTAAAGCCTAAACCACTAAAATCATTTGAATTGCAATGATATGCATGCACCAAAGTCAATTACAGTGATACATTCTTCTAGGAGATATATTAAAGGCAATGTGGAGTGCTTGAGTGGATAAAGTTGAGTATTGGAAGGCTATAGGTGATAAAGTCTGTTTCTGTTTGCCCGGTTCTAGCGGATCCTTCCCAAAAGGGATCCGACTAGCTTTACCTGAGGGAACCGGCTAACAGATCAGATAAAGGTGAGAAATAATGGTGATCTAGCTATTGCAGCCCTATGTTTCCTGATGTAATGAGTGTAAGATAGTGTAGTCAATGAGAAAATCCTGAATGGTTCAAGACTAATGATGAAGAGTTGCCAATAATGGTCTTTAGAAGTGGTGCAAAGGTCTAAGTATGCCACTAAGTGAATATGGGTTTAGATAATCATATCACTAAGTGTAAATGTCTGTAAGATTCAGGGAAATGTGATATGAAAATTTTAGAAATTTGTTAAAAATCATAAGAATTAAAAGATTGGTTTTAGAGCATTTTGAGGTAGAGATAGTGGAAATAAATTTGTTAAAAATTTATTTAAATTATAGGTAAGTGTAAAATGATCAGAGAGAGGTGATGCAAGAAGTGATACTGAGAAATAGTGTTTATTTTGGAAATGATAAATCAAAAATATCTCAGAAGATACTTAAGTTAATCCTAAGTGATCAAAAGGGCTACTAACCTCAAAGTCACTTCAAATGTGACTAATAGGAGATGAATAACTAGTGTACTAAGGTTAGAATGTTTTAGTGTGATGAGAAATGGTATAAAAATTCCTCTATATGGCCGGTTCTTCTGGTTCCTTTCTAGGAGGGATCCGGTCAGTTATAACTGATGGATCCGGCTACTGTGACTAATATGTTTACAGTAGGCTCGCATAGTTTAGTTTATTAGTTAAAAAGAGATTCTAACATTTCAGGCAACACTTACACATAGGTGTAAGTGAGATATACTAATAAGATCATGTAAGAAGCACACATTACTATTCAAAAAGATCAAATATGTCAAACATACATGAGTATGATCAAAAACAAATATTCAGAGAAGATCACATTAGACAAATAGTTCAAAAGAGATAAATGACTTCAAAGGTTTTAGAAATATTCAAAAGATGACTAAACCACAACTCTCAATCTTTTCACTTTTTCTTTTTCCCATTGTTTGTGATGAAGTGAGCAAGACACTTGATCATTCCCTTTGTTTTCTTGAATTCTTCAGTTTCTTTGGGAAGTTGTTCAAGGTATGAAATATGATCAAGTTGAAAGTTTGAAATGGGATTGTCTTCATCGGCTTCAGCTTCATCTGAGGAGTCTGAAAGAGGGTGAGGTCTTTTGCCTTTAATCATAAATCTTTTGACAGGATCTTAAGTGAGGGGTACCATGACATGGTTTGCAAGAGTATGATCGTTGGTGATTGGGGAAGGTTGGATTGCAAAAGCGTACTTAAAAAGACGAGTGAGGAGCATACCATATGGAAGAACCATTTTGTTGGTCTTGTAGACACCAACCATTCTTTTGGCGATATAGTATGCTAGGTTAAAAGGTTTTTCGTGAATGAGGCAATAGATCATTTGGACAAGACAGGCGTTTGGGTGGTCTTTGTTACCAGCCGAACAAATGACATTCTCCCTTAGAATTTCTTCCCACTTTTTGTAAGTTGGAAGCATTTCAAAGAGTTCCATTTAAAAGGGGTCACGGTGAAAGACTTCCTTGTTTCGAGTTGAGTGAGATTGATCGGTTCTTTTTGTGAAGATGGTGTCTCGAACTAAGATAGGGTCATCAAGAGGTGTGTGGTAAATAGGACTAAGATCCAAGGCGAGGTGTTAGTTGGTGATGGACCAATCCTTGGAGTACATACAAATTCCTTCGCAAGGAATGTGTAGGACTTGGGCACACACGGTGAGAGGTAGAATGAAAGTTTGGTTGTTTATGATGAAGGAGAGAGAAATAGTTTCATCATTGTTTCGAATAATCAGAACACTTTTGTAGAATTCAAAAATGAACACCGGACAAATTTGTTCATTGATTTTGAGAAGACAATCAAAATTGATTGCGGAGAATATTTGAGGAATGTTGGTATCCTCAAGGAAGGAATTCTCAACAACACGTCCTTCATGAATAAGACGCTTATAGAGCATTTTGAAGATTTTACGATCATTGGTGGAGAGACCGTCTTTGCGGTAGTATTTAGGGATATAGTAGGTGGTATCATGATGGTCTTGTTGGGTATTTTTAGGCATTTTGATCCTAGACAAAATTTAAACAAAAAATTATGCATTGTAAGAATTTGGTTAACTATGTTATCCATACTTACTCAAATGGGTTTTAAGATGAAGGTTTCATTTTTATTAACAATGCCAAGAACAACATTTGATTAGTTCACAATAATTTAATAAACTCTTTTAATTAGAAAATATTTGAATGATTCAATTATACCCATTTGAATTAGTTTTTGATAAACAAAGCCCTAGAAATTTAAATTGGAAATAAAAACTAAAGGGGATGATGTAGTTACTTACAAAAGATGATTAGAAGATTGAGTTTGAAGAGGATGGAACCCTAAGATGAGAGGGTTTTGCTTTTGATCGTTTTTGATGTAGTGAAAGGGAAAAATTATTGTTTGTTTATGCTTGAAATACTTATCTGCTATCTGATGTGCCGGTTCTGCCGGATCATTTGAAAAAGGGATCCGGTAAGTTATAATAGAAGGATTCGGGAAGACAGTCGAAAAAACAAGGATGGTGTTTGGTGTATTAGTCCTTTTAATCAGTTTGTTTTAGCGTTTGATTATGACTAATTTTCCTAAGTAAGAATCAGAAGATTAGAGAATTAATTTGAAGGATTTAGACGAAGTTTGGATGCGGCATATTAGAATATAGATCGCAACGAGAAATAAGTTTCAGAAGTGAGAGTTTGGGTAGTTTTGAAACGAGAGTGTAAGCGTATGAAAGACCGTAGTTGTGTTGTCTTCATTTCTTCTTTTGATGAGGTGGTTGTTAAGAGAGTAAGAAAGTTTGTCGCAAGAGTGAGGAATTTTTGAAGAGTGAAATACTTATTTTAAGACGAGAAAGAATTTTTATGAATATGAGATGATGATCAAGACTTGAAAAACTTTTTCTTGCGTCGACTTGACCAAGGAATGATGGAATACAATTCCTTATAGTTTGAAAGATTAGTGAAGAGAGACTTTTTAAAAGTTGTGATTTATATTAAAAGTTTTGTGTTGATATGACTCTTTTAACAACAATGTTCAAAATAATTTTGAAGAATAAAACAAGTAAGCACAAGTATATCAAGTAATTGTGTACCAGATAGATCAACACTTTTAATCACAAACAAATAATCACTTAAAAAGAAAAACAAACATACCTTTGCCATATTATTCTCAAGGGTGAGAATACTCCTAGATAAGCAATACTTCATGAGTTATAAAAGAGCTTTCCAACATGAAGATTTCTACAAGGAGGTATGTTAGAAACACTTAAATGTTATAACAATTTTATCAATATCCAAGTATAGATAGTGTTATTATTTTTGTAAAAATGAGTTAGATGTCAACTTTTACAAAAGGTTTTTCCATTGTTGTAGTTTTCAAAACATACACGGATCGTATCAAGTTTTTAAAGTACAATATACTCAAAAAAACTTGGTAACGAAGCTCTGATACCAATTGTAGAAAACTAGAAGGGGGGTTGAATAGTTTTACCGATTAAAATCACTTATTAAAACTTATAGATCGACTTATGTCAATCTAGTTTTGACGTGTTGGATATTGATAGAAATAAAAACATATAAACTAAACTAGGAGATAGAGTCAGAGAGACACAACCATAACACAAGTATTTATAGTGGTTCGGCTACAAGGACACCTTCCTTGCCCTACTCCACTCCCCGAGTCACCTACTCGAGAGTTCGTTATCACTTTACAACACAAACTCCTTTCATATGGCGGAGAAGCCTTCACAACGTCGCTTACACTTTATCCGGTACAAAGCTAGATACCGAGTCTTTCACACAAGGTAGACCAAACCTTCGTCGCCTACGCTTTATCCGGTACCAGGCTAGATACCGGGTCCTTAGCACGGTGGACCAAACCAACACACCCAATACAACTCGACTAAAGGATACAACGTCCTTTTACACTTATCAACTCAACACATCTACAACACCCTTTGAGAAGAAAGAAAGAACAATAATCACTTTTGTGATCTTGGAAGAGAAGAATCAAAGCAACCCATATCATGAGCTTGCACGTCTTCGAGAGGTTGTGAACTCGCCTTATGGAAGGAACCTAGAGAATCACAAAGAGAAACTACATAGAAAGATCCTTGGATCTGAGGTTAGAGAGTTTAGAGTATAGAGAGAAGTAAACTCTAAAAGGGGTGAGAGATAAGAGAGAAATGGCTCACTATTTATAGACGAAACTGCCTACTGTTCACACGGTTCCACCGGATCCCTTCCCAAAGGGATCTGGCTAGTGTAAACCGAGGGATCCGGGTAACTGGGTAAACCAGTCTCGATTTTGGGTTACAAACCAGGTTATGGGTTATGGGTTATGATCCGTGGATAGATGATGTCATGCTTGATGTCAAAGACATCTTGGGTCATGGGTCATGGACTTTGGGTTATGGGTTATGGACTTTGGATCATGGGTCATGGGTTTTACCCATTATGGATGTCATGCATGATGTCATGCAATGGGTCATGGGTTATGGGTCAAGCTCCATGGTTTATGGTTTATAGACTTGGTTTTGGGCCATGGATAGTCCAAGTGTTTACAAGCTTTTTTTTAACATGTATTTTATAAAATGTAAGTAACAAATGTTACTTAAGTGTTTTTATAAAATAGTTTTGGTTTCATGTAAACTTGTTAACTAGATATAAGGTTTACTTGTTTAATGAAATGAGTTAGTAAACTATTGGCTCAAAGCATTACGTAATTTATTTATCTCGTTAAAATGATTTTACGTTTGTTATCGACAAAACATTGAAAAATTGTAAAATATAAATAAACGTTTTGAAGGTTTATTCGTATTACATATTCATCATTTTTCAGTTATTTGTCTCGAGCACAAAAAAAATGGAATAAAAAGTATTCTCTGGCTTAAACTTCTCAAACTCTTGCTCTAGTTACTTAGGATCAAAAACCATATATTCTTAATATTATATCTCCAAAAACATCTTTGTATCAGCAGTCTTCCCCGGATCCCTTTATTATAACGGGACGGATCCATTTTAGAATGGATCCGAAAGAACCGGCTTAACATACATCAGTCGATCATCTCACTTTATTCGTCTCTTTTTCAAACAACCAAATAAACATATTCTTTCAGTTTAGGATCTCATCTTCCTTAATCTCAAGATCCTAAAATCATTTTTTTACATCTTATTAAAAACTTTCTACAAAAGGATTTAGCTCTTTATCAAAAATATCAATATACAAGGGTAATCTCCTTCACATAAGATTTATCTAGCATAAATCACAAACACTCAAACTAATTCTATATCTACACGTATACATATATACTTATCAAATTGTGTACAAACAAAAGATTTTTTTTTTCATATTCTCAAAAGATCTTCTCACATGTAGAACACTTTCAGCATTACATTGTTAATACAAAAGGCAATCAAATAAGTTTAACCCTCGTGGTTATCTCAACTCCTAATGGAAGTGTGAAATACTCTTTAAAATTTCTATTAAAAATTCTCCAAAGATATGGATATTATTTTAATACATAATTAATCCTCTTAAAACCACTTACATAGGTTTCAATATGTCTCACGAATATGATTTCGACTTTCGAGACACCAGTATCTACATCCCAGATATCTCTCATGAACCAGACACTCCAGGCAACCATGTTTGTGGGTTTAATAATCTTGAAACCCGCTTCCTTCACGAGGGTCATGTTGTTGACTCTTCTCTTATCTTCGATAGAGACATCAACACATGTTTCCGCACCATAAGCTTTGATTGTCTCCTTACCATTAACGAACCAATTTGCCCATGGTTTATGTTAGAATTCTTCCGTCAAGTCGAACTCCTACGTAATGAGGATCGTTCTCTCTCACTTTGGTTTTCAATCAAAAACCATAAGGTTGTTCTAACTCTTCAGCAATTTGCTAACATCCTTCGAATCCCAGGATATGGGCAATGTGCCTACACTGAAGATTGGTCTCTTGAATCCCTCTTTAACTACCGTGAAGAAAACAGTCCATACTGTTCATACATACCTTCTCCACAAGAACTAACTCATCTTATTCGTACTCCTTATCGTTTCGACTTTCTTCATCCAGACATAATTGACATACTTGAGATTCGCCATGAGCTGAAACCTATGGCGGTTATCTTACGTGAAAATGTTTGGAGTCTTAAGGAAAATCGTGAGCAACTTCCGGCGTGTTGTGCTCATATGATCTACTGTCTTCTAACTCAACAACCATACAATCTCGCTTACTTCTTCGCTAAGCGAATCGTACATCTCAATGGGAATAAGAACAAACTTATACCTTATGGGATGTTCCTAACTCGCCTCTATAATCTCTTCATGAACTTTCATCCACACTTTCAAGGGCCTCAATATTCACTTGTCAATAAAGTGATGATGCCTTTAGACAAGGCCTATATATCATCCTTCTTTATTCCTGAATCTGCTTCCAACTATGCACCGTTTGATGATCCAACAAATGAAGAAAATGAGCAAAATAACGTAAATTAGATAAAAGATAGGAATAAACATACTTGTTGTACTCCTTTTTAAAATTTCATGATTAATAGTAAGCTTGGTCTCACTTTAATGCTTATATGAGTTTCCTATGTGCCCTACCAGACGTATATCCTTATATAAATGTTGCCCGAATAATTAGATTTTATATTCGACCTATGAGCAAACTTCTACGAGCCCACTGTGAAATAAATAGTCTCAGAAGCTGGATCCCTTGGTTTTAACTAGCCGGATCCCTTTTAGAAAGGATCCGGGCATACAGAGTGAAAATTTATACCACCTCTCATCACACTCAACCATTCTAACCGTAGTACACTAGTTATTCATCTCCTGTTAGTCACATTAGAGCTGAATTTGAGGTTAGTAGCTCTTTTGATCTCTTAGGATTTACTTAAGTTTCTTCTGAGATATTTATGATTTATTATTTTCAAAATAATCACCATTTCTCAATACCACTTCTTGCATCACCTCCCTCTGATCATTTTACACTTATTTATAATTTAAGTAAATTTTTAACAAATTTATTTCCACCAAATCTGCCTCAAAATGCTCTAAAATCAATCTTTTAATTTTTATGATTTTTAAAGAATTTTTAAAATTTTCATATAACCTTTCCCTGCAACCCACATACAATTAACACTTAGTGGTATGATTTTCTTAACTCATATTCACTTATTACCCTATTTTAGATCGCTTTCTCCTTACTAAAGACCATTAATGGCAACACCTCATCATTAGTCTTAAACCTCTCAGGATATTCACATTTAAGACACCTTCTCACACTCATTACACCAGGAAACATAAGGCTGCTATAACTTAATCATAATCATTTATTCCTCACACCTGTTCTGTTAGCCGGATCCCTCAGCTAAAGCTAGCCAGATCCCTTTTGAAAAGGATCCGCTGGATCCGGGCAAACAGACACAGGTTTGATCATGTAAAACCTTCCAAAACTCAACTTTATCCACTCAAACACTCCACATTGCCTTTAATATATCTCCTATAAGATTGTATCACTGTAGTTGACCTTGATGCATACATATCATTGCAATTCAAAGGATCTTAGTGGTTTAGGCTTTAATTACCATACTTGATCCTTCACTATTTAAACCACTTTTGTTTGTGCTTCCAAACCACACCTAAAACAACCATCTTCTACTGTAAACTCACCTTCTAAACCTACCTAAAAACATGACTAAAGCACCAAGTGCAAGATCATCCACTAGGAGTCCACCAAGAAAAATCGCACGAATCGTGTATGAAATATCCTCAACCGAAGCCTCACCCATCAAAGCACCCTCTAGTAGAACACCTCTCTCAAACTACATCCAAACTCCTCCTTCAAATGAGCCAAATCCACCACAACTTGCTTCCACCAAAACAACATCACCACAACCTACTCCAATTGAACCTACATTACCAAGCACACCTATCTCAACTCAACCTATACAAGCCTCACCTCTTCAACCTCAAATACTTTCCTTTACCACACCTCCTACCTCTTCTCATCCATTCTTGAACTCATTGGAGGACCTACCTCCTAGAACCTTTTATCCACAACCATTGCCCACATTCTCATCCATTGAGAAAATGACAACTCAACCACCATCCCATCACCTAGATGTTGATATAAACATACCACCACCTATAGCCAACTTGCCTTCCTCTCCTCCACCCTCAAATGGCCCATTTTGGGTTATGAGAAGATATCAACCATCTCAATCACCTCAACCAAACAATAACACACTTCCACCCACACATACTTCTCAACCAACACGCGTGGTACATCCACAACCTTTCCATCTAGGTGCTTACACCTCAAACATGCCCCAACAACCTTCTATCTTAAGACCTCAACAAACAAACCACGATGATACTTGTGATCATTGTCAACATGTCCAAACCTTAGTTCATGAACTACGTGATGAAGTACGTTTCATGTTCTACCATCTCCTTGAATGTCTTGAGGACGTCACCAAACCTAACCTTTCTGAAAAACCTTGAAGTGCAAGCACAAGTGGTCTCACTATCCTTAGTCTTAGGCCTAATTTTGGTCAATAGGACTTTTTCATGATTAGATCATTTTTTTAGTTTTTAGAGATTTGACCTTTGTTTTATAATTTCTCTTATGTTTATTAAATGATTTTTCATGACTATGTGCTTATGTGAACATATTTGGTGTGTTTATTACTTGTGTTCATATCTTTTTCTATCCTCTTCTACTGCTAACATAACTGCAAGTAGCCGGATCCCTGAGTTTATGCTTGGCGGATCCCTTCTGAAAAGGATCCGTGGGATCCGGGCAAACAGATAACTAACAAAATTTTTATGCAACCAACCTTTCAAAGGGACAACAAATACTTGTTTTTCTAACCATTGTTTTGTAGATTTTCAAAAATACACATGGTGCACTCGACACCCTCAATGAGGGGGAGCTTTCTTCAAAGCAAAAACATTGCAAAAAAAAAAAAAAAAAAAAAAAAAAAAAAAAAAAAAAAAAAAAAAAAAAAAAAAAAAAAAAAAAAAACTTGCAATGATCACGTTTAGTCTTCCTAATTACTTGACGCCCTCATCAAGGGGGAGCAAACGTCAAGGTGGAGCAAATAAGCACCTTTTTACTTTCTTTGCTCCATATTTACTTATTTATGCCTCTTAAAACTTGTACTCGGGTTAGTTTCTTTTCGACTATCTTTTTGTTTCGACAAAAAAAGGGAGAAAAGTGTAAAAGCCTAAATTCAAACTTACGAATTTTATCCTTTTACTTAAAATAATTTTATGTTTTGTCATCAACAAAAAGGGGAAGATTGTTAATACAAATAAACCGTAAAAACGTTTATTTATATTTTACGATCTTCAAATGTTTTTTGGATAACAAATGTAAAATCATTTTAATGAGATAGATAAAATACGTAAACGCTTTGAGCCAAAAGCTTACTAACTCATTTCATTAAACAAACCTTAAACATATCTAGTTAAACAAGTTTACATAAAACTAAAACCATTTTATAAAAACACTTAAGTAAACTAGTTACTTACTTTTTTATAAAATACATGTTACTTGTAAATTACTAGAAAAAGGCTTGGACTATCCATGACCCAAAAACCAAGCCCATAACCCATAACCCATGGAGCTTGATCCATAACCCATAACCCATTTGCATGACATCATGCATGACTTCATGATGCGTGGTTTTGTAACCTTACAACAGGTTTTACCTCTCGAGGGATCTCAAGAGGCTTACAACCCCACCAGGCAGTGTACCTGACCGATGTAGTATAGTGTAGTGGTAAGTACGGGGGATTGATCGTTCTCCACAGGGAATAGTGTTCGTTAGGTATGAAAGGCTACTCTAATTAGGTCTAAGGGTTGAGGAAGATTCTTTTTTATGTTTTTATAATTTTATGAAAGCAAGTAAAATCTCGGGTTTGGAGGAGTGGGCGGAATTAGTTGCTAGTCAACTAACCCAAATTTCTACGAATGCAAATAAAATAAATAACTGAAAATAAAATGGGGTGAGAAACTTATGTGTAGAGAAATGTGTTTACTTAGATTTCCTTACTCCCTAACTATCTTTTACCGGTTAATTAGTGTGTATTAGTTGCGTGGATGACGGGTGTATTCCTTAATACCATTCGTGGGGTGGCGTACTTACTTCCCCAACTCTACAAGCTCCTACTTCACTCCTATGTCGAGCCGGCTAGGAAGCTCCTAACATGGGATCACTAGAATTCGCTTGTGCATTAAATACAACCATAAAAACCTTTAGTACGCATTTGGTTCATGTTTCTTAAGATGTTCAAGCAAGTTACCGAATAGGAAGTTAGCCAGTTTTCTTAAGCCTAACATAGATAAACAATCATCCAATACAACTAATAACACACTAACAACCAATAATCAATAGCTAGGTTTCATTAGATCTAAGCAAACACAAGATAAATTTAGCCTAACATGTTAAACAAAAGACAAGAATAAGATATAATCAAACAACACATAGACATATTGAATGATTAATTGATAACTTATCTTTCAATGAAACATGGAAGATCTCAAGGCAAAAAGCCCTGAAAAAGTAGCTAAAATCGTCTTAGGGTTTTCTCCCAAAATTCCACACACTAAGCTCTCCCTAATGACAAAAAATTAGAAAACTATATATAGATTTTTGGATCTGACGGCGTCACCTTATGGAGTGTGACGCCGTCACCTCGCCGCTTTTAGGGTTCCCGGATGACCTTCTTGACGCCGTCCCTCTTTAGCTTCTCAAAAATCCATTCTGGCTTATCAAGGCTTGACGCCGTCTAACCATGAACGTGACGCCGTCCCCTTATGATTTAAGCCGTGACGCCCTCGATCAAGTTAAAGCGTGACGCCGTCAGAATTCACATGCTATTTTCACTGGCCCGTCATGAGTAAATTTCACGTCCAACTTTTCTTGCCAAGGCATGACGCCGTCTGGGGTTAAATGTGACGCCGTCAAAGGTGACTTTCAGCCGATTCTTGAGACTTTGCCGTTTTCTTCACTTTAATGCTCCAAAAACGTCCAAAATGCCTCCTTTTCCAGATTTCTCCTCAAAAGTACCTAAAATGACAAAAGGAACGATTTAGGGCAATATTTGATCAAATAAATACGATTTAAGGCTTAAATGACCCCTTAAAAGCGGTACACTTTTCGCTTCATCAAATACCCTTACACTTGAGATTTGCTTGTCCTCAAGCAAATGTGCTTTTACTCTAATCAAAATACAAGTTAGGGGTCATTTAATGCAAACATAAAAGTAATTACAACAAATAATCGTTCCACTTTAATCATAATAAGCACGGAGATTACAAACTAGCACCTCACAAGTAGTGTTTAGATACTCACATCTCTCAAGTGTCATCAAAATAAATCTCATAAATGAAAACGGATAATATCTCTCACTACCTGTCATAGCAAATAGATTACCATAGGCTTGGGAAAGGATCGAAAACCTCCTCCACTAGGCGTAAGCACCTAAGATAAACTATCAAAGAGGGCTTTTAAATGGGTTATAACGTTAGGCGTAGGGAAAAGGAAAACACGGTTTTGTTGGATAAAGGATATTTTACTGGTGGCGAGTTAAAAATCTTGATCAATTACATGTACTATACAATGTTGCTAAGCCAAGACTAGACTCGATCTTAAGCTAGAAACGAAATAACAAAATAACAAAAACATAGAACAAACATAAAATGAAACGGGATGGTAGTCCGTATGTTTTTTTCTATTTTTCATTTTCTCATTTTTTTGTGTTTTTCTTGATTTTTTTTTTTTTTTTTTTTTTTTTTTTTTTTTTTTTTTTTTTTTTTTTTTTTGCATACACTTTTACCCTACCATCCAAAATAATACATCATAGGGGCGTTGCATTCCCCTTACACTTGAATTTTTACATAACTTTACAAATACTAATCTAATGACTCGAATTAAGATAATTGAAAAACTTGGAGTACTTTTAAAATATTTAGCACATATGGGGGTAATAAATGATGTTCTTCCCCATTACTCCATTACACTAGTACTTTACCCATGAGTCCCAATCGTCCCAAAACAATATGTACAAGGATATGACTCGACTTAGCAACCATGTAATCAACTAGATAATTAACTTGGGTTTAAACAAATGTTGTAACAATAATGCATTAAAAATGAGTGCATACAAGGTAGGCTAAGGCGATTTGGGTGTACATTTTAGTGGGGTGTAACAAATTCTTCCTTTAAGTAAAATGCTTAAAGGTCGAAACCAAAAGATAGGCTCTGAGGGGTGTACTAGGGGTATCGTGTACTAAAAATGAGTACAACGCAAAGGGTGTGGGAGAATTACTTGACCAATGTAGCCAATGTAATTATAACAAAAACACAGGTGTAAAACAATGGGTTAATCCTAATGCCTCTTATCATGTAGTAAATCTAACTACACGAATGTAGTCTCACTTGTGGCCTCGGAATGGTCCTAACGCAAGTTCTAGAATCTAAGTGCTACCGGTACACACATCATAGCATAAATGCTTTTCCTACCAATTCTAGGGGCGAACCTCACATATTTGGGGTGGAAAATTTTTTTAGTGGTACGGCTTTTGTGCTAGTCATATAACTCCTATCCGTGAGACGCTCATTAAGATCAAAGTTTCACTCCTATATGTTGTAAAAAATTTTAAATTTGGCACTAAAATTGCCCTAACAAGTATTTATCTCAGTTTTATTACACATTTACTATTAAACAAACAAAAATCAAGCGTAATAGCATTCTCTAATCGTACTTTTACCCTCCCCTTACACTTAAGATGAACATTGTCCCCAATGTTCAAATAACAAGATGTAAAAGCATAAAGTAAAAGAATGAAATCAAATACTCCCCTGATTCGCTCGGTGGATAGTGAAATTACACGGTTAGATCTTCCTCCAAGGTAATGTTGAAGCTCCATGACTAATGCATCGCCATAAGCTTGATTCCATAAACATCTCCTTGTCCAAAATAACCTGTTAAACCTGAGAAAACAAACACGAAAACCTGCATAACATCGGCGGGATAAAATCTATATATAAGGATATAATGCTTGTGGAATGATAATTTTGCAGATTCCTGGAGATTATAAGTTGGAGATTTTAATAAAAACTTTTTAAAAACAAAACTTTCAAAAATTTCTGAAAATTAAATCTGACGCCGTCAGGTTATAAACCCTGACGCCGTCAGAAATGACCTGACAAAAATTCTCATTTTAAGTTTCCGGAAAATTTCTGGAAAAACCTTTACCTTACTTCCTGGAAATCCTGCAAAACATCATTATGACTCGATACAAGCATTTGACTCAAACAAATACTAATATGCATGTTCATTTAATATTATTACGATTCATGTTCATTTGTGTTCTAATAAACCGATTTAGATTTCCCTTACACTTACCTTTTGCAAAATACCTTTATATGTAGTTAAGACGAAGTTAAAAACAAAATAAAGCATTTTCACAATTTAGTTTTGAACATGAATCAATAAGAATAAAAACTAAACACACATACGGAAGCAAATAAAATCAAACTAACAAATAAATAAACAAACAAAGCAAATAAAGCTTGGGTTGCCTCCCAAGAAGCGCTTGTTTTTGTTCGAGTCACGAGCCTGACTCTACCCTTATTTAACAAAAATAGGGGAGGTTTTTCCTACACTTAGGATTAAGTGCGGGTGATAGTAGCGATACACACCCTTAGGGTGGAAATATGCCACGTGAGGAAAGAGTGACGGGTGAATTATATACTCAAAGGGGTGTGCTCCTTTCATCATAACCTTACCTAATTCACTTTGGTCAATGGGTGAATTAAAGTTTTCTCCTAAAAAGGGATCATCTTCTATCAACTTTGAGAGATTCCTAGTTGGGAATCCATCTTGACCTAATAAACCCGGTTTAAACCCATAATGTTTCTTGTGATCAATCATGAATGGGTGATGTAAGTATGTAAGGTCATGGTTCACTCCTATATTAGCTTCCACTCCACATGGCTTAGAGTCTACTACCTTCAACATAAAACTACCCGGACTATATGGTTTGATGGGTGGGTCGGGACCTAATTCAATTCCTAAGTTCACATCTAAAGATGGAAGATTAGGTAACGGTTTTGGTTGAGGCTCCGGTTCATCAAAAATAGGAAATCCCCTAGAACTAAGAGTAAGGTTGTGATCAGTATAAGAATTCAAACCTATATCCTCTAGTTGTGTTTGGTTCAAAGGTTCTACCTCCATCGGGATTCCTAAAGTCTCTTCTACTTCTTCCGGGTAAGTCACGGGTGGTGTGGGTGCCTCAAATGATGGTGGGTTTTGTGGGGTACTTGGTGGGCTTATGTTACTTACCTCATCATTCCTTATGTCAAGATCACCTATATCCTCATCATGTGTTTTAGTAGGATCTAACCCTAACATTTTACCAAGTATCTCAAGTGCTTCTCTAGGCATCTCAACTTCAATGTCCGAATCATAAGGATCATCCTGAATATTCTGACTGCTATATTCAAATTGCCCAAAAGATTCATCATGTGTTTCTTGAGATTCATCGTCATCGATCATAAAACCTAGGTCTTTTTGATCAATGTGATCATGCTCGGCTAGATCCTCCATCACATCAAGATAACCTAAGTGTTCACCCTGTATTATGGTAGTGCCTAACCATGACATGCAGCTAGGTGGCTCAACTCTACCCTCATCCCCAAACAAACTTGTTTCATGATCCTTGAAATTTGTGGTCAATTGACTTGTATTAATGTTTGTTGGGTTGTCTACCATATAATAATATTGGGCACAATTCTCAATAGCTTCCCATGCTTTCTCATCACTTAATTCCCTAATATCCCTGCCGGCAATATGGTAAATGTCCCTTTGGGCATGTCGGTCGACATGATTGTAAAAGATTTGAGTTAGGGACCAAAAATCGAAGTTATGATGAGGGACTTTTTGGAGTAAATATTTAAAACGAGTCCATGCATCATAGAGAGGTTCATCTTTATGTTGTTTAAACATCAAGATGTCATATGGAGTGGGTGAATTACGTGGTTGGTGGTATGGTGGATTCGCGTTCTCCATAATGGTGAACGAAAGAGTCAATGGAAATTACGAACAAACACACAAAGAAATAAGATAGACTAAAGAAAACCTAGAAAAATAAAATAAAAATCTCACTAGAAAGGAATCTAGTGAGTAGACCTAATAGAAATAAAAATTCAACCTAAACAATAACTATTCCCCGGCAGCGGCGCCAAAAACTTGATGCGTGGTTTTGTAACCTTACAACAGGTTTTACCTCTCGAGGGATCTCAAGAGGCTTACAACCCCACCAGGCAGTGTACCTGACCGATGTAGTATAGTGTAGTGGTAAGTACGGGGGATTGATCGTTCTCCACAGGGAATAGTGTTCGTTAGGTATGAAAGGCTACTCTAATTAGGTCTAAGGGTTGAGGAAGATTCTTTTTTATGTTTTTATAATTTTATGAAAGCAAGTAAAATCTCGGGTTTGGAGGAGTGGGCGGAATTAGTTGCTAGTCAACTAACCCAAATTTCTACGAATACAAATAAAATAAATAACTGAAAATAAAATGGGGTGAGAAACTTATGTGTAGAGAAATGTGTTTACTTAGATTTCCTTACTCCCTAACTATCTTTTACCGGTTAATTAGTGTGTATTAGTTGCGTGGATGACGGGTGTATTCCTTAATACCATTCGTGGGGTGGCGTACTTACTTCCCCAACTCTACAAGCTCCTACTTCACTCCTATGTCGAGCCGGCTAGGAAGCTCCTAACATGGGATCACTAGAATTCGCTTGTGCATTAAATACAACCATAAAAACCTTTAGTACGCATTTGGTTCATGTTTCTTAAGACGTTCAAGCAAGTTACCGAATAGGAAGTTAGCCAGTTTTCTTAAGCCTAACATAGATAAACAATCATCTAATACAACTAATAACACACTAACAACCAATAATCAATAGCTAGGTTTCATTAGATCTAAGCAAACACAAGATAAATTTAGCCTAACATGTTAAACAAAAGACAAGAATAAGATAGAATCAAACAACACATAGATATAATGAATGATTAATTGATAACTTATCTTTCAATGAAACATGAAAGATCTCAAGGCAAAAAGCCCTGAAAAAGTAGCTAAAATCGTCTTAGGGTTTTCTCCCAAAATTCCACACACTAAGCTCTCCCTAATGACAAAAAATTAGAAAACTATATATAGATTTTTGGATCTGACGGCGTCACCTTATGGAGTGTGACGCCGTCACCTCGCCGCTTTTAGGGTTCCCGGATGACCTTCTTGACGCCGTCCCTCTTTAGCTTCTCAAAAATCCATTATGGCTTATCAAGGCTTGACGCCGTCTAACCATGAACGTGACGCCGTCCCCTTATGATTTAAGCCGTGACGCCCTCGATCAAGTTAAAGCGTGACGCCGTCAGAATTCACATGCTATTTTCACTGGCCCGTCATGAGTAAATTTCACGTTCAACTTTTCTTGCCAAGGCATGACGCCGTCTGGGGTTAAATGTGACGCCGTCAAAGGTGACTTTCAGCCGATTCTTGAGACTTTGCCGTTTTCTTCACTTTAATGCTCCAAAAACGTCCAAAATGCCTCCTTTTCCAGATTTCTCCTCAAAAGTACCTAAAATGACAAAAGGAACGATTTAGGGCAATATTTGATCAAATAAATACGATTTAAGGCTTAAATGACCCCTTAAAAGCGGTACACTTTTCGCTTCATCAATGACTTCATAATGGGTAAAACCCATGACCTATGACCCAAAGTCCGTAACCCATAACCCAAAGTCCATGACCCAAGATGTCTTTGACATCATTCATGATATCACTTGACCCATGGACCTTGACCCATAACCCAAAACCCGGAATTGTAACCCAAAATTCGAACTGGTACTACTAGATAGCCGGATCCCTTGGATTACACTGGCCGGATCCCTTTGGTAAGGGATCCGCCGGATTCGGGTGAACAGTTGACAGTTTTGCCTATAAATAGTGAGCCACTTCTCTCTTGTCTCACACACCTTTTAGACATTCCTTTTCTCTATGTTCTAAACTCTCTAACCTCAGATCCAATGATATTTCTATGTAGTCTCTCTTTGTGATTCTCTAGGTTCCTTCTAAAAGGAGAGATCACGACCTCTCGAAGACTTATAAGCTCGTGATATGAGTTGCTAGGATTCTTCTCTTCCAAGATCACATAAGTGCATCTTGTTCTTTCTTCTTCTCAGCTTTGTTCCATTTTTGTATGTGTACTATTTTTTGTTCCACTTAATGTAACGTACTTTCCTGTTTTGTGCTACCTTGGTACGTCAAAGTAGAGGCTACCGGTTAACAAAGTAATTTTACCGGTTAAATATCTACGTGGATTTTTTAATCAATAAAATTGTATTACGTGGAAATTTTTTTGACTATAAGTGAACTTTACACCCTTTGGAGTAAAAAAAACACACACACACACATACGTATTCCCCCCCCCTTTTCACTTACAAACCCTAACCCTATATTTCATGTGAACAATTAATCACAATTAAACAACCACAATGCGTTTAATAGTCAATTTCCATCATGATGGGACGTTCGTACCATCACCTCTCATGTATCAAGAAGGAGACGTATCTACAATAAAAGATATATAATTTGAAGGTATGGCAGTTATTGGGTTGAGGAAGCAACTAAAAGGTGCATGTATGTACCCCGTTAAAGGTATTTTCTCTCTTGTTCCTGGTAAAGAACTTAGTAATGGATTAATTAAGATTAAGGATGAGTCAGACTTAGCAAACTGTATTGCTCTAGGTTTTAAGAATGAAAAAGTAGTTGATATGTTTGTTGAACATCATGGGTATGATGTAAAGCATTGGACTCAGTCTCAGATAGAAGAGGATGATGATTTGTCTGATGTTGGTGAGATGGAAGATATACAACCTTATGTTCCTAGTGATTTTGTAGGGGAAGATAATGTAGTGATACCAAATAGGTCCATTAATGATCCTATTTTGAACAAACTATACAATGGGTCTTTTATTAGTGATTTAGCTGACAAATCTGATAGTGATGAACGTAGTCAACCTAGTGGTCAGGAGTTAGACATCGATAGTGATGATGAAGATGTAGACAAACAGTATAAGATTGTTCCTGGTGTAGTTTATCCTGAATTTGACCCTAAACTTCCATGGAATGAACAGAAACCAACATTAGGTCTTAGGTTTCAACACCCAGAACATCTAAAAGAGTGTTTGACCAATTATGGTGTGGCCAATGGATTCCAGCTATGGTATAGGAGAAATGATTATAAAACTTTGATGGTTTTGTGTGGTAGAGATGTTGCAGAAGGTAGAAGTGGTGGTACAAAAGCTAGGAAAAGGGAAGCAGCTAAGGGTGTGCAGAACACAGGCTATGTGACAGGCACATTTATGCCAACTTCAAGAAGAAGTGGAACAGCCTGCATTTCAAAAGCTTATTTTGGGGAGCTGCATCAACAACTTTGCAGAATCAGTTCTACTCAAAGATGAACTTAATTGGGAACATTGATCCAGAGGCAAAACAATGGCTTGTAGATAGGAATCCGAACAGCTGGTGTAAGATTTTCTTCAAGATGGACAGAGGGTGTGCAACCTATGAGAATGGAATTTCAGAGTCATATCACAATGCCATAAGGATTGCTAGAGGTAAGCCCATAATTACAATGCTAGAAGAAATAAGAGTTTATTTGATGCAAAGGTTGTATAGCATGCATAACTTAGCCTCTAACCTAGTAGACAACATTACACCATCAGTTAGGAAAGAAATAGAGCATTTGAAAGATATTATGAGATTCTGGGCAGTTTATCCCTGTGGTGATAATCATTATGAGGTTAGGAAGGGTGATGAGTCATTTGGTGCTAACATAGAGAAAAGGGAGTGTACCTGTAAATGGTGGGATTTGAGTGGTGTTCCATGTGTTCATGCTGTAGCAACATTTGGTTTCCTGAAAACAAATCCAGTCTTAGGGGTTAGTGCTTGGTACTCTAAAAGAATGTGGCTAAATGCTTACAGCTATTTCATTAAGCATGTTGGTGGCTCAGCTATGTGGCCTTGTACTTCTGATGAGATTCCAACCCTAGAAAAGGAAGAAACAGTCACTGAAGATCAAGAATGCCAGGGTGATGACATCCCCACCCAACAAAGTACATCAAATAATACTGCAAAGGAGATTGATGATGCAATTAAAGTTGGTGTGTTTAAGACTTTCAGCATGAGAAGAAGAGCCAAATCTGAGAGAATTGCAAGAAGAGAAAAACCATACCAGTTTGGAGCAGATGGTGCAGGTTCAACTCCTGATAAGGCATGGGATGTGGATGATGTTTTGAGAGAACCTTAGAAGTTTGAATGTGTTGGGTTTAGTTGATAAAGCATGGTCTTTATAAACAATGTCTTGGGTCTTGTAAACTTTATCTTTATCTTGGTATTAGCTGTATTTGCACTAGAAAATGGCTACTTTAAAACTTATCTTGGATAATGGACTTTATGTCCACAAATTTTCAATTGCAGTAATGAATCCAAGATTTTAAATCTAGTTTATTGTGTTTCTTTCATGTGTCTATGTTATGTATTGTGGTCCATGTGCAATGAGTCATTTGATGCCTTTTACTGTCTTTATTATCTGTGTGGTCCATGTGCAGGAAAAGAGTGTTTAAAACACCAATAATGTATTGTCTGTGTGGTCAATGTGCAATAAAAGACTTAATGAAACACAAAATGCAAAAACCAAACCAAGCGTTTCATTAGCACCATTACAGTCACCTTACAAACATTACTTAACTAGCAACAAGATAACAACAATCATACACATGAACACAACAAGCTTCCTATAATAACCTACACTTGATTTCATTTCTTTCAACTCCATTTGCAGACCCAAAACTTGTTTCTGCATAGTTGACTTTTGAAAGTCAAAAGTCCTTTCCATTTCTCTTATTGTGCACTTGTCTGCATCATCTTGTTTTGATTAAGTTTAACCTTTTTCAACAACTTGAAAACCTCTTGTTTGTAGTACTCATTTGGTAAATTAGGATCCACCCAATAAAAGGTTTTACACTCTGAACCCTAGAAAATCAACAAAACTAAGCAAATACCCGTACCATTAAAAAAAATTATAACTTACTTGATAGTAATTTATACATCCCAGAAAACGTCTCAATGGAAAATTAATGGTTTTTGAGGTTTGTAGAATCACTGGTTCTTTACATTCGCAATGGGTAGGTGGTGGATCACGACGGAATCGATTAGATGATGAGGAAGACATTTTATGTTTACAAGATAGATGATAAGGGCTCAATTAGATGGTTAGGGTTAGGGTTTTTCGTATTTGTTGTGTTTAATATTTGAGGAAGAATGATAAATGAATATAAAACATATTTATTGTAAGTGGAATGCCTACGTGGCATGTCCAGGTAGGATAAATAACTTCGTATCCGGTAACACAAAGTAGCACGTACTAAGGTAGCACAAAACAGGAAAGTACGTTACATTAAGTGGAACAAAAAATAGTACACGTACCAAAATGGAACAAAGCTTAAAGTACGTTGCTATTGTGCGGCTAAAACCCTTTCGATAATAATTAGATGAAAACGAAATATTATACTAAGCAGTACTCCGTATATAATATGCTATCAAATAATATTTTCCTATCCAATATAATCAAAGAATTTTGTTACATCCTCCTACTTATATTTCTACCTATTTTCCTAAAAGAATATAACATTTTTTTTTCACTTATCTTTGTTTATTTAAACCATTAATTATGTCACGTGTCATACTCTTCTGAGTAAAAAAATTCCTAAAAAAATACAAACTAGGAGAAAAAAACATTTCTCATAATCAAAACCCAAAAATGATTTTATCGGGTGTTCATACATCTAAATCCTTTGAGTAAAAATAAAAAAATAAAAAAACTAAGAGAATATCATTTCTCATAATCAAAATTCAACAAATGATTTCATCAGTGTTCATACATCTAAACTATAATAATAATAATAATAATAATAATAATGATAATAATAATAATAATAATAATAATAATAATAAATATGGTATTGTCTCCCATGGTCCTTTTTAACATGCTCTTCATTCTTTTAACACTACTTGCAATATAGACGTTCTCTCTGTCACCCCTAGCGCTTCTGCCCCCCAAATGATGAAAACATTGGCAAAGTGTTACTTTGGTGTTATTGAGAAAGACCTTATTTCTAAGTACTCGCTAAGTCCACGTCAGGTGGCTATTCTCAGTTACCTCCGCGCCCCACATGCACAGGATTTTCTTTTCACCATCCTTATTGATGGCTTGGGACAAAAGATGAACTATCGCCAATTTCGATATGTGTTGTGTTATAGGCTCACTGTACCCATGTTCTCTGAAGGTAGCCTTTGCCCGAGTTGCAATGTGCATTGTATGGACCAATGGGGAGATCATGCGGTCCACTGCTCTAGTGAATTGGGTGTGAAGTTCAGGCATAATCTGGTGCGTGGTATACTTGTTGATATATGTTCCAAGGTAGGGATTATGGTGCGTAAGGAGGCTCCAATGGGGTTCCTTTCGGAGGATGGGAAGGAGCTACGACCCGCAGACTTGTTATTATTTAATTGGCTCCAAGGTAAAGATACATGCTTGGATGTGACTGGTATCTCTTCATTTGCTGGTATTGGGGCGACTTCATGGGCTCTTGGGGTAGCCTTGCATAATGATGTGGATAAGAAAAAGAGAAAGTATGCGTCCAAATGTGAAGACAACAGATAAAAGTTCATACCATTTGCTTTTCCTACGTTCAGGGAATTCGATACAGAGGCTTTGGATACACTTTCACGTATTAAGTCTATTGCCACTAGCCACTCAAATAATGCTAAGAGTGGTGTTTTTATCTTTCATAGAGTTAACTTTTGTATTCAGAAAGCAGTGAAAACACAGCTTGTGTCTAGACTCCAATCTAACTTTCTGTAAAATTATTTTGTTTCAACAATAAAATTTGGTTTATAAAAAAAATTAATAAAAAAATAAAAATAAATAATAATAATAATAATAATAATAATAATAATAATAATAATAATAATAATAATAATAATAATAATAAATACATCTAAACTACACAAGCTAGGCACAAAAAAGTTAAGTGGCTAAGCCTAGAAAATATCATAGACGTGGTTATAATTATTTTCATGTGAATTGATTTAAAAATTGGAAAAACGGAAGAAACATGTGAGTTGGTTTAAAAATAGTCTTTCTTTGCTTAATTCAATTCAAATTCACAAATTGTACATAGTTGACTCATGTTTGGATGTACAAAAATCCAGGTATTCAATGCATTATATCACATGCTTGTAATTCATTCTTCAGGGCCCGTTTGGTTTATAAGTGAAGTTGGATTCGGATTCGGATTTGGATTTGATATAAGATTTGAATTTAGGGTAAGTTTAAGAGAGAAAAATTATATTTATTAAAATATATTTTAAATAAAAAATAATAAAACTCTCACTCAATTTTAACAAAACAAATATTATATTAAATATAAAAGGTTAAAATTAACTAAAAGACAATCAAATGTAAGAAAAAACCCACGTGGAGGGTCTATCTGTCACAATCATTTGGAATCAAGATGAAACCAGTCAAATTAGAAAAGATTCAAAAAAGTTGTCAGTAAAGGTTTCGAACCATTCATTTTTGCTACCAAACAACAATTATTATGACAAATCCAGTTGTACAGTGTTCACACCCCCTAACCAAACATTACCTCAGTTTTTATTGATTCCATTAAATGGTTGGAGTAACTATGTCTTAATAATCAAAGAATGCTTCTACGAGACTTGGTTATTTGAGAACTTTGAACATTGCAAGAATGAAAGTAAGTAAATAAAAGCTACTATCAATTTCATGATCTTTTGTGTACTAAATAATTATATATTTCCAATAACTTTTTTAAACTAAAAAAATAATAATTTTATGATCAAAGAACTTTAGTTGGAAATTAAAGAAAGTAGAGATATTGCTAATAGATTTGCCAAAGAGGTTTATTTGTTTACTTCCTTCTAAATGATTGTTAGTCATTATATATTTAAAATTTGAATTTTCACCTCAATGCAATAGAACTAGTACATGAGTAATAATGTATTTATGATTTATTAATCTTTTTCATGAGAAAAGAATGAAATTGTGGTCCAATTGGAAATAAATAAAAGAAGGTTGAAGGGGTTTGAAAATAAATAAGGTGATGGGTACACGTGGATCCAAGAAGTAGATGAGGTTTTCTTAATATCTATAAACATTGCATGTGAATTTAAATGTCCCTCCAACTACTTCCATTCAAATAACCCACCCCTTGGACATAACATTTGATTCATAAAATACTAAACACCACTCATGCAAGCCCAAAAAAAACACTACTGATATAATGACTTCTTATACTTATATTCATTCATCTAATCATTTGGGGGTATGAATTAACATTTTTAGTCGGTATATGAGGTTATTTGATTTTGGAAAAGCCGATAAGCTCACATTTAAAAAAAGCGATCTTATCAGCCATAAGGCGGCTGAATAAGCTGATCCAAACACTCCCTTGATCAAAGTTGGATCAAAAGGTCAAATCTGTCGAGATTGATCCGGGTTTAGCTTAACATAGATCGATTTGGTATCATTAGCTACCTTTCAACCTGCATATCTCCTCTTTGATCATCTCGGCATGGGTCAGCATGATTTTTGATATCATTTTGGCGAATCTCAATAGTGTAATGCAGGACTAAATTAAGGAGAAATACACAACAATTTTATTTTAATTTTCATATATCACTGGACACCGATTTTAGTATGCATAATTGTGACATGCCAGATTGTCTATATTCATTGAGGTCCTACAATATATTTACGGAAGATCCTACTTACAATTTATGTCCCTTTCCTCCTTTTTCATATATTCTTTGTTTTTTCATAAACATCAAAAGAAACTATGCCCAAAGATTTGAAAAGTATCAGAAGAAAATCTTAATAATGTCACACAAGGATTTCTTCTAACTTAACCATATAATATTACAAATAAAAAACATTTACTCGATTTGGATAGAGCTATCAGTTTTGAATGGACTGCTTCATATCGATCCGATTGCCCATTGGTTAATATCAAACCAAGTTTTATTGAAAGACGCAGAGTTCTTAGACAAGCAGCACGGGGAAAGTACCTTAAAACCCGAGTTTGAGTTATGCTCATGGATTGCCTTGGAGCACTTTGGCAGTCTCCTCTGCTCTTGACTGAATACCTTTTAAGAACTCAACAAGGATACGCTGCTGATAAGAACCTCCCTCCTGTGTGCATTTGAGAAATACGATTGGTACTTTATACTAAAATGCTTCTCATCTTGAAAGAAAACAAGATTAATATAAGAAAGTGCGCTAACCGTTCGAATCAGTGTTCTTTCTATTCGTTTCTTTATGACAGCATAAAGTTCATCTGATGATATATCTCCTTTTCCAGCACTCAAATTATTGATCAGCAGCGTATTCCATTCCGATTCTGGAGCTGCAATCAAATGGTAGTCAATCAGTGCTAAGTCAACTGATATTTGTTTCAAAATTGAAACAATATGTCAGGGCACCATTCCTGAAATTGCTATTTAGAGAACAAAAACTAATGTGTTGTTAAGGTGCCTGATCACACTGTTAGATTGGGAAAAGACCATCTGGCATCTGTTGTCCGTTTTAGTAATTTAAACTTACACAAAACCATTCTTGCACATAAAACATAGCATTTACAGATATTTTATGAGACCATAATATAGCCACACATATACGGAAGGTAAGAAACAGGTAACTAGCACCTTTGATAATTTCCTCAAGACACTGCTCAGCTTTTAAAACTTCATTCCCTGCACCATATGATTCCCAGAAAATATGTTAAGAATAAAACATCGTCTTTGTTGGTTTCATTTTCTTAGGAATATTTAATGATTGCAAATTTTTAGATAAATGAGTGAACGAAGGATTGCAATAACAATTTCACGCAATAAATAAAACTTTGTACAAAATCGTTAACAATCTAGCACCTTTCATTGCATAACTGCGTTTCGAGAGGACTCTAGAAGCATAAAGTTGTAATACTTTTTGCAGCATTGCCTCAAGACCAGGCTTGTCTTTATCTTCTTTTGCCTGAAATCGGATTGCCAAACAATTAGTAATTCAGTTGAGATCGGAAAGCGTTATAAGAACGTTAACTGGTTTAACTTATCATCAAGTTATAAAAAAGGGGAAAGCATATAGACTGACTACAAATGCACATATCAAAAAACATGATTTAATCACCTGCCGTAGTTGTGCACTGACTTCTGATAGAAATCCCTCATCCAATTGACCTTCTTGCTCCCTTTGCTTTACTTCCTGCAGATTATGAACATAGGTCAGCATTCTATTAAGGTTGAAAACTCCAAAATAGAGCGTTCTTGTAATGAACGTAAATAAGTTTTGGACCTAGCAATTACAGATGGTCTCACATTTTCTTGTGAACAGGGGCGGATGAATGTAGACACTATGGTGGTGGTGGTGGTGGGGGTGGGGGGGGGGGGTGCCCTTCATGGCTAGCGCAAAAAGATGAAATTTTAGTGTTAGTTTTGAGCTTTTTCGAAAGTGCCCTCCACCCGTAACTGAATTGCCCCCCCCCAATTGCGATCCTAGTTTTTTCTTCCGCATTTTGTTGCTATGGTAAAAAAATAAAAAAAATTGCCCCCTACAACCTATTTTCCTGGTTCCGCCACTGCTTGTGAATAGATTGATTTGGGTTATGTTGCATCTCTAATGTTTCAGTTGGTAATTATCAAAATTAGTTGGCTAATAAAACAGGTCAAAAGGATCGATCTTATGGTTCATCTCTAATGGGTTGGAGGCGGTTGGCTGGTCAGATGGGATGAATATATAATTCTTATTAAAAAGAGAAATCTATTGTTGGTTAACCCAAACACAACCATATATTAAACAGGTTATGTGGGTTGACCCGTTTACAACCCGAACCCATTTAGACCCGTACGTAACCTGTTTATTTCAGCGTCGTGAAGTCACCTAAAGTGTTTTTTTTTTTTTTTTTTTTTTTTTTTTGCATAAAAACATCCTAGATACTTCTATGAAAAACACAGATCACCAGTGAAATAATATAAACTTCAATTGTAAACATACTAGACACACCAATTATATGAAAAATGTGGATAAAAAAGTGACTCAGGTCTACCAACCCGTTTCAACCAGTGCCAAAAATTACGCGTTTTGACCTGTTACTTTTTCCATTTTAGCAAGTCTCATGGTGTAACTTGATACAGAGAGCCCAAAATGAGGAAAAGTTTATCGTAGCAAACCATACTTTTTCCATGAGATTGATGGCATTTGGATCACTAGGAGGCCAACAAATTTCTTCAACTTCACTGACTACAGGTCGTAAGATTCCCTTAAGAACATCGGTAGCTGACTCTATTTTTTCCTGTAGGAAGAGGAAAACTGTGATACGTTTAAAAAGGTGTAACAGTGGAAAAAAATGATATATCCTGTTAAAAGAAATAATCACTACTAGTTACCTTCCTAATGCAATGCTACAATTATAGAACCAACGAGTGTATGCGTAAATAAGTTATAAAGATGGTTACAGAACAGTACGTTGGTCTTGTGAACAACACGATCAACTATGGTCATGATGGATGAAGCCAATTCTTCTAAGTCTTGCTGCAAATACAAATAAAGTCAATATTCCAACATATTAAAATTCAAGAATTAGATGGGATGCAAATTATATAGTCTAAATGTGTACTTTATCATCCTCTGATTTACAGGTGTCTGTTCTAGCTGCAAGTCGTATCCAGAAGCTCTCGTTGTAAGCAAGAATATTTTCTACAACAAGCTTCTGAAGCTGTTATTACGATAAAGAAATTAGTAAAGATGTTTAGAAATGACAAATATCAGTGGATATAGAAAAAAGATGTGTACAGGAGTGTTGGCATACTTCTTGATCACTAGCGTTTTTCAACGTGTCTATAAGTCTATCAACTTCCACTGTCTTTTTAAAAGCTTCTTCCGCTTCTTGATTGGCTGCACATACAATATTTCCCCTGTTTATTATATCCAAAATAAGTGATTTAAAAAGTAACATATCAGCAAAAATAGGGAAAAAGAATGCCATTATTATAATACAAAAAATGACATCATGTGATAACACAGCATAGTAACCGAAATATTTAAAATGATAATGTAAGGTGGATAAGAAACATATGAAGCTAGAACATGGTAGATTCAGCAAAGGGCCTTTGGCCCAGCTGTATGTGAGTGGCTCATCAACCAAGAGGTTGTGAGTTTAAGTCTCGTTTAAGACGTGTAAGATAGTGTGAGATAATAGGTGGTACATAGATAATTTGCCTTTCAAAGGATGAACATTGTAGATTCTAGTGAAACTATATTTATATGTAAAATGTTTAGGAAATCAAGGTATACTCGAGGCTTAGTACAAGCTAGTAATAACAGTCAGTAGCGCTGATATTAGCAAAACCGTTCGGTGTAAGCCCTGCCGCTATAACTTGGTATTTTAAGCTTGCACCGTGCACAATTCCTAGAAGAAATTCTCTGGATAAAACAATTCGGATCCATAATTTCTACAAGTATTTGTCTGACAGACAATAAGCTGACTAGCATATGTAATGTAACATTTTCATTTTAGTCATGCATATGAATACCACATTTACATAACCTTTTCTAGCATGACAATCATTTGAAGACATAAAGGAACTGTGATGTTTAACTTTGTATGCATCACATGTATTTCCAGTCCAAACTGTTTATTTCAATTCCAAATTTAATAGATAAACATTTTCGATGTACAATCCCAAACTCCCACAAAACTCAATAAGCAGTTTTAGTAAGCAATCCCTAGCCAATCCTAACAAGGCCATGATTTACGGGGTGTTTGGACGTGTGCTTAAGAATGATTATTCAACCTTCAAAGAATTGTGTGCTGAAAGTCGTGTATAATGTAACTTTACATATACCTCTAATTCTAAATAATCAGATTTCTAGTAGAAGTAGCAATTTCCTACCCACTTCTTCAAAATGGATTACTTTTTAACCGAAATTTCAAAATAACCATTTTTAAGCACACATCCAAACACCCCGTAAAT
Source organism: Artemisia tridentata subsp. tridentata (assembly GCA_021014915.2). Taxonomy (NCBI): domain Eukaryota; kingdom Viridiplantae; phylum Streptophyta; class Magnoliopsida; order Asterales; family Asteraceae; genus Artemisia; species Artemisia tridentata. Next base: position 147,904,930 of record CP139508.1, read on the forward strand.
CATGTCCGTGTGAGGGTGTGCTCGGCATTACTTACTAAAACTGCTTATTTACTTTTGAGGGTATTTTGGATTGCACATTCAACCGGAGCTACTTATACAAAAACATGTTTCAGAACACAATAAGCAAATAGGCAATCATACTAAGAAATCTTAAACACCCCCTTGCAACGAATTCAGTTCACATATGCTAATTGCTAAAATATTGAGGTTGAAGCAAATAGCATCATATAACAACAGCGAATATAACAACGAATGCATTGCGAAAACTATAAGTGAAACCTTAAAATTATAAAAAGAATGTATCTACGATATACCTTGTTGTATTGGTGTGGTTTAATGTTACAAGAAATGAGTTATTGCTCCTAATCCGAATATTCCATGTTCGACCCACTGATGAAGACTGCATACACAATATAAACACCCAGTTTATGAAAATGAATATAAATACATAATTGCAAAGTGGAAAGATATGATACCAAAGGGGTTGTTTGGGAACAAGAAGTGGAGCGTATGAGGTGTCTAGAAGATGAAGATGATGAAAGCAGAGCAGTTGCCATGTTTGGATATCTTTCTCTAACTGGAGTAACAGTTAACACCAACCAACCAACACAAAACACCAGGATAATGAAGTAATGACAGGGGTCAACATATTAACATTTCGCAACTTTGACTCAGTCAGGGTGATGACAACCATCTAGTCCCTCACTATCGATCAATTCCATTATGCTAGATCATTCGCTTACTTTTCCATCACTCACCCATTGCTTACTTTTCCATCACTCACCCATATTTTTGTAGGCAACACCATCTAGTACACTACATCCCATCTAGCACCCCATTAAATGTGCAACGGTCGAAAATTAAATGTGCAACGTTCGTTTTTTTTGCTCGTCTAGTGCGTGATGTGACCACGCAAAACTCATCTAGCACCCCATCTAGTGTTCACGGCGGCGGTGGTCTAGTGCTAGATCCATCTCGTCTGGTGCTATCACGTTGCCATCACCCTTAATTAAGACCGGGTGTAAACCACTTGGAGATCGACGTCCTGCCGTCATTTTAGTTTTTTCCTTCATATACAACTTCATGACCAATTTGATATAAAAAAGAGACGACATTTCTACCTTTTATTTTCACTTTAATTAATTACTTTTTTTTTTCTCTTTTAATTTTTTTAAACGATAAAATTAAAATTTCATTAATAACTAAAAACATTACATAATAATTTAAATAAAATTAAAAACATTAAAAACTTAAACTAATATTCTAAATTGTATTTTTCCTTATTTTTTGCTTCGGACAAAGTCTTACCAATGTGTGAATCATAAAACTGTGATCTTATGAATTGTAACTAGGTTTGATGATCGATACCGATTACAAGAAGGGAGATATATATGCCAACTATACAAGAGTATTTTAGGTAAATACTAATGACATCCTAATCTCCAGGCTAATGATCCAGGAAGACCATAATCTTACTATACTTAAAGAATGAGTTGCAAGTTAAGCATTAATTGAACATGTGAATTAATGGTTTGAGCTTGGCAACTCTAATATGATGAGATTAAGAGCCTTTAAATTGAATTCCCTGTATTGAAGATTAAACTCTATTATGCAAATTAGTGAAAAATAGCATTAATGGAGTGTCACTTGATATATCCCCCAACTTATTGCATCAACTAAACATTAGTTAGAGTCCCTCCAAATTCCCACTAATCTATACCATCCTCATCTCTCACACTTCACACACCGTTTCTTATTCATCTTCTCTATCTAAAAACCCGGCAAACCACAAAATAAAGAATTTGGAAACCCGTTATCAATTGCCATATCTATTTAGGAAGTTCGTTGATTCAAGAACTATAAGTATGAAAAAAAATAAATTTTGAGTTTTATTTTTGTTTTGGTTTTTCTTTTCAATTAAGTTGAATTTGTGATGTTATATTCATTGGTTATTGTAATTAGAATTTGAGCGAGAGTAATGAAAGTGTGGTTGTGATGAGATGCAGGGTGATTCGAGGTGAATCGGTTGCTTTTGCAGCTGTATAAGATTTAACGGCTTATGTAATCAATGGCATATAGAATAAGGTATGATTATAAAGTGTGTTCATTTTTGTTAGTTCGATTGTGAAATGTTAGTGTTGACTGATTAATAGTTTCCTTACTGTTACTGTTTGTTGTTGTTGCGATATTGTCAATTGTTAATCGCGTAAATTTGGGTTCTGATGTGAGTTTAAGCGGTTAACATGCAGGTGGTCGGAAGATTCAGTCACGTGAGAAATAATGTTGTTTCATCATGACCAGATAGTCTGAAAAGTCCCGTGCATGGTATAGCTCTTTTTCATATTTTATTTATTCAGATTTCTGGCCTTTTGTCGGGCCACTAAGAACAAATCAGTTAAACGCGTAGACCTCAAGAAGAGTGTCCCTTAATTTATCTAATCTTGGCATTTGTAGTTTATTCCAAATCTGGCTCATTTTGGTTTCAACAGAATTGCACAACACCGTACTTTGGTTGCGTTGTTGGAAGAGTCCTAAACAGGGGACGTTCACACTCAATGGGACCGATTACACTCTCTCAGTTAACAACGGTCCAAACAGTCTCCATGGTATGTAATAATCGCATTTTGGTTACCAAACTTTTAGTAGATAATCTACTTACTGATGCTATTGATTGCAACTGTTCACACATCATCTAAAGGAATTTGGGAGTTTAGGATTATTCCGATTATTTTGTGAACTTATCATGTTTCGTTCAATGCAAGAGTTTTATAAACAAATTGTAAGTTGACTTTGAGGGTGAGTAATGACTTGAGTTAGTTTTTCCCAACAACGAAATCACGTATTGTTCTACTGATTTTTTTAGTAACAGTTACACCACTGGGATAAGATATGCACAGTGTGCTGCAAAAGAACCACATAAAGATGCAAAATTGGATTTGAATCGTTACAAAAGGTATATTATCGCAATGATGATTTAATTTGTGTTAGTGAAACGGTTTATGACGTCTTACACATTTTTTATTTATTTTTTCGCTCAGCAAATGACTCAGCAGTGAATGAACATCAGAGAGTTACGGTATGAATATCTTTATCTGTTGAAACTGATGTTAAGTCTGTGTATATATTGTTCAGGTATCTACAAGTGGATTTGCAAGATCAGGACCGTACTTATAGAATCGGGCAGAACTGCAGAAGACAAGCTAAACCGAAAGTTGGACTAGGAATTGAAGAAGTAAAAGTTTAGAATGGGGAAAAAGGTAAATCTATTATAGGTTTTGATCTTATTGTAGTTATAGATGATGATGTATGCACACGTAGGTTGCCAAATGATTCAACTTTTCGCACTAAGAGCATTTAAAATTTAAACTTATTTTTATATTGCCAATGGTTAGTTAATACTGCTACGTCTTGAATGTTTATACTGCTTGGTATGTTAGTACTGCTCGCCTACGTTAGTACTGCTACTAAACTCTTTAGTACTGCTACTAAACTTTCATTGACCGCAAAAACCTTTTTTTCATTCACTTTTCATTTATAAGTAATCTTTGTTGATATTCGACAGATACCTTTTTCTATGAATCTTAAACATGGAGGTAAAGATGAGAAATTCTATGAAGCATTCCATGGTGCATCATTAATTTACAGGCATGATTTTCTCCCTTCGACCCATCCAAACACCCTTTCTGCTAGACCATGGGTGTTTGGCTACTGCTGCATTGATACCCAAACACCCTTTTGTAGCAGGAAGTGCTTTTACGCGAAAACTTCTGATAATGCATTCAAGCTCATCAATGGCTGCCCTATACTTGAACATTTATCTCTAGAAATAAGATGAAGAAGACTACAAAATAAATATACTGACTTTGAAGCGATTGAATCTAACAATCCCGCTATCCATGTCAAATCTCAACAAAGTTTTTTTAAATACCCCTGATCTTAAATACGTTTATTTGGATGTTGTATTGTGCTCATTTTATGTAATGGAAGATTTGTCGTCTCAGGTTGAGGCAAGAGTATCATGTGACGTAGACGATGATAGCCTAATGGTTGAACATTTACAAGGAAAAAGTGAAGGCAGGTTGTAGGGACATGGGGCTGAATAGCGCTTGGGGTGTTTAATAAGATTTCATCAGGTATTGGGTGGGTTTGGGTCATGAAATGGGGGCTGAAATGGGTAGGTTTGGGGGCTGGAATGGTGGGTTTGGGTGATGAAACAGGGCTGAATTGGGTATGTTTGCGGGCTGAAGTAGGGGCTAAAATGGGTAAGTTTGGGGATTGCAATGGGTGTGGGATTAGGAGCTGAATTGGGGGTGCGATTGGTGCGTTTGGGTGCTGAAGTGGGGGCTGAAGTAGGTGCGTTTGGGTGCTGAATTGGGTGAGTTTGGGCCAGCAGCGGAGACTTAACCAAAGAAATGTTACTTTTGAAACACTTGGAGACACAGGGATGTCTCACCAACTAGATGATACATGTACGCCTAGAATCTTGAGTTGTTAGTAGTTATAGCAGTCTTCGCTTATGTAACATTTAAAAGCATGATAGCTTGGTGCTTATTTCTTCATCTTTTTTTTCCTAGTTCAGTTGCGCTCACTTAGAGAATTGTCTTCCTGAAACACGAGCAGAGGCTCAAACTCACTGTGCAGCTGATCAAAGAGCATATGATTATAACACATTGCGAGGGACCACTTTAAGAGTGTACAGTCTCTTCGAACGTTTGAAAGCCTGTGTTTCTTCAGTGGGTGTAGATGGTTTTTCCGACTCGCTGAATTCTTTACCTCAATTTCTCACCAAGTAAGTCATCAATCTTTTACATTAATTTCGCAACTGTTAACTATATATATTATGAGTCTACCACTGGAAAATAATATGTTATGAATTGAATACATCGCATATTTCCTTTTTTTAGTTCTGCAAATGAGAACGCAGATGATGGCACTTTTGACGTCATGAATGTGTTCTGGTGCTTGCTAAAAAAGCTGCCATTTTGGCAAGGCATCTGACTAAACTAATGGACGGTTACACCAAGGCTGCGGCTTCCCACGAACAACTTATTAAGGAGCAGTAAAAAAAGCATCACCATAATTTTACTTAAAATGTAAAGCATATATTCGAGTATTCTATTCATTTTGAAGTATATAAATATGCCTTAAGATACATGGAATCAACATTTTGATGTTAATTTTAGTGGGAGGACACTGTGGAACGAAGATTCCAGAACTGCAGAACATATATTGTCAAGCATGTATGTCCCTTATTATCTACTACCATTTCGTATGAATTCTTTAACATTATCATGTATATGGTACGTGTTATTGTCATAGTTTTGGGAACCACAAATTCAAAACAAGTGATGGTACACCCATATATTTTGTTGATCATTTCTGGAGAGTGCTTCTTCTACCCCACATAAACTAAAGTTCTCAACATTTTTGGATTTTGCTTTACAGGGTTTGTCATAATTATTACTCAGGAGAAAGCATGTTACAAGACAAATTGTTTGGTCATGTTACATGGACAAACCTGTACCATAACTGAAATATGTTGATTTATTGGTGACCACAAAGAGTTCTTGAAGCTGTCAGCTCATGCCGAGTTTTGAAATATAGAGGTATTCACTTAACATTAAAAGTAATTTACGGTCCTATTCTGCTTAAAAAAGCACCCATTTATAACATTAACTGTTTGTACCACAGATTTACATCTATCCGCGAGAGAGATCGGGTTTAAAAGAGACGAATGGATGGAACCGCACAGACCGTGATCAGGTAAAGATAACCAGACAACATGATCTCTAAAGACATCACATGAGTTACCATCCCATGAACAACAATCATTTTGATTGTCAGGTCAGTTAAAAAGGTTGTTAGGAATACCATGGTTTATATATGTTTGTCACCACATTGGTGCTTCAAACAACTCAATTGTGAACAACAATCATTTTTTGAACAACAATATATTTGGTTTATACCATTGTCATTGGGAAATACTATGGTTTATATGCATATGAATAGCGGTTGTTTGTGTTATGTTATATAGTTGATAAAGTTTGTTTTCTATATTGTTAGTGAAATTTTGCTTATCTATCTATGTGTCCTTTAAGCTCCAAGCTCTTTAAATACCGTTGAGATTGCTACTTTAACAAAGGAGATGGGTTGGTTTTATGAGAAATATATATTCAGTTCATGTACAAGCAATGTAAATGGTTTTATGAGAAATAAACTTTCAGTTCATGTACATGTATAAACACTTCTTTTTCCTATTAAATTAGTTTTATAATTATGAGTTTGTGTTACGATTATAAAAATCACTCATGCATTTGATACATTCTTCTTGAAATCATTCTATTCACAAGAAATAACTTAGATGGAATCTATGTATTCGTTAACAAAATAGACTTCACCTTTGCAAAATTGAAAACCATAAAAGATATGTGCATCGCACGGGCATATTTGCAACCGATACCACTTGGAGATATAACGACGCAATCATTGCAGAAGGAAGGCACGACTCGAAGTTAGTACATCAGTTTTGGTGTAAGAGGCAAAAGAAAAAAAAAACATAATAATTAAATATGTATAACCCTTGCAAAACTACGCCCACCTCGATCATATAGTACATTAAGTTTTGTTTCCTTTCTCAATAACTTTACAATGCAACCTATTGAATATGTTTAGTGGAGTGTACGTTTCATCATTGAGTTACAACATGGTTTCTTTCTTTCTATATAAAAAGTGTTACACAACCGTTTTAATACCCCGTATAATGAATCATGAACCGTAGCACTTGATTGAAAAAAAAATGATTATAATGCTAATGGTTTTAATACATATTCATTTCAATATGAGTATCTAATACACGTGTAGACAACATACTTGATTGGATAGAAATTAAGTTTTTAAAATGTTAAAGAACCGGTGTTAACACGAGTAAAAAAAGCCATAAAGATTAATTATAACTTTTTGTGTGTGTAATACTTACTTTAGGCTTATACAAAACATTTTCTTAATTCTAGATGTAGATTATTCATTCCGATGCTGACTTCTATTAAACTCTTAAGATGGTTCAAATAAACTCTTTGAGTCGTGCCCTTTTAAAGTGATTCTATTTTTATTTGCATTTGAACGAATAAATAGTCCACTACGATTATTTTGGGAAATTCTTTATTTGCTTATCCATTGATTATGCAATGGTTTGTTACAATAGGCCATTGTACTCTGCTTAAATTCAATAAGGCTCCAATATCTTTAGAATATATAAATTGAATTAATATTGAAACAAAGCCCGTGCATCGCAATTCGAAATCCTTTAGTACAAAAGAAACTATCATGGTAAAGTGGTAACCTTTAGTATCCTTTAGTAGAGTATCAGCATGAAAGGATGATCAAATTGAGGAACCTCAAAGCTGAGAACCGATAAGTAAGCAAATCAAACGTGCACTTACTACTTACAACCACGTGTACTAATAGTCAAACACATCTTTGAGTATATTTCATATCAAACATTTATATTTGTAAAAGCTTAATAAAGCGAATTTTTTAGTTTAACACATTAAGTTTCACGACTAATGTTAACATACCTAATTAACCGTTGCCAGACTAATGCTACTTCATGGTAATCGAAGCCCGTGCATCGCACGGGCCATGCTGTCTCCTAATTACAATAAATGACTAACAAACTGATAAGACCATATCAATTACAATAAATGTACAACTAACACTCCCCCGCAGTTTGAGTGGGAAGGCAACCAAAACTCAAACTAGAACGGAACTCTTCGAATAACGCGAAAGGCAGGCCTTTAGTAAAAATGTCTGCATACTGATAGCGAGAGGGAACATGAAGGACTCGGACCTGACCAGCAGCTACTAAATCTCGAACAAAATAAATGTCAATCTCTATATGCTTCGTACGTTGATGCTGAACCAAATTAAAAGACAAATAGACAGCACTGACATTATCACACTAAACAAGCGTAGCGGAAGTTAACGGCGTATGCAGCTCACGGAGAAGGTTCCTTAACCAACAAGTTTCAGCAACAACATTGGCAACACCATGATACTCAGCCTCAGCACTAGAACGATAGAGCGTTGGTTGACGCTTACAGGACCACGAAAGTAAGTTGTTGCCAAGAAAAACACAATAACCAGAAGTCGACCTCCAAGTAGTGGGGCAACCAGCCCAATCAGCATCCGAATAAGCAACCAATGAGGAGGTAGAAGAGGAAAATAATTGTAACCCATAGTCTAAAGTGCCCCGAACATACCGCAAAATCCGCTTAAGAGCCGAGAAGTGAGGCTCCCGTGGATCATGCATATGAAGGAAAACTTGCTACACTGCACAGGAAATATCAGGTCTAGTAAAAGTGAGATACTGAAGAGAGCCTGCAAGACTCCTATATAAGGTCGGATCAGACACCGGATCACCATCATCACCCAATTTAGACTCAGTATCAACAGGAGTCTGACTGGGGTTACAACCAACCATGTGAGCTCGCTCGAGAATCTTAGTAGCATACTGATGATGTACCCTCCGAACAGGTCGAAGGACACCTCTTCGAGCATGTACGAAACCTTCTTCTCGAAGGCCTAAGTCAGCCTCTTAAAATTTTCATTGGCGTTAAACCATTCATCTATGATATGGTTACCAACTGGGAACTCGCCAATCGAATGCCTAAGCCCTTCGGGGTACAGCCTTCGAAGATACTAAGACGGGGAAGACTAAGACTTGGCCTTACCCACATCTCCTCTTTCTCCTTAGCTTTCCTGCCAAGAGAGAGAGAGTGTGGGACACTAAGCCTTAGCGGTTAACACAAATCATGGGATGCCCCCATGATCTCCGAAATTCATGCAAGAGCTCTCCAAGGCTATTTTCTCCCCTATAAATAGATTGGACGAGTCATTGATGATGGTACGTTCACTTAACACATACATTTCCTCTTAAACTTACCTACTTACCGTATCACATACTCATTCACACGTCGGGGGTGATTCGCAGGGTCCAACCCCTGCGCAATCACTTAACGCAGTGTCTTCGTATATCTTATTTCAGGTTATTAACAAGCTTGGCGTATCCACAAATCCCCTATATCCTTCGATCACCATCGTAAGGCCTGGTAGTACAAATTATTGTACAATCAGTGGCACCATTCGTGGGACCCACTACAATTGGTCTCGTTATTTCCAAGTTTACAACCAGTCAACCAAGTTCGCTACGTTTTCAGCATGGATCAAGGAAGAGAAGATACTCCCCCACCGGGATTCTCAGCCTTAACACTAATACCGGTCAATGATCTCAATAACCTTCCCCCAATAACCGCTTCCACTTTCACAACAAAATACCCAGAAATAACACCTAATTACCATGCTTCGACATCAGCCAATGCGGAACCAGTTATTAGTCTGGCCTTTGTCGAAGCCAACTTCGAAACATTGGAGTCTCTAGTGATGATTATGACGAGGAGATCGAGATGGAACCTAGGCCTCCCGCCCATGGGGCAACACGTTCAGCGCTGAGGATAAGGTCTCCCTTGGGTAGAAGGTCGAACGGAAGGTCTGTAGGTTTCGAAGGAATTCCGGATAGACTTCCGAGCAGAAAGGAAGGGGTTGCAGTAGAAGGAAGGAATGAGAATTCTAACGGGAGGAGCAATCGAAGGGAAAACATGGTGGTGAGCCTACCTCCGTTGTTAGCTGCTCATTTGGGGCGAACTGAAACAGGGGTTCCGTTGCAGCCTTTTCACGCATCAGGCATAGAAGGAAATCCACCTCTATTCAATATGGGAGGAAATCTTCCTCCTAATGGTATGTATCCCCCGTTCCAAACTCAGTCTCATCCTCATAATTTGTACCCTCCACTAAATGGGCAGTCCCATAACTTTGGCTTTCCTCAGTCTTATGAAAGCATGCCCTTCGGGCAACCTTCGGTATACCCACCATTTATCAATGGAGGGAACACTCCTTTTGGTATGCACACAACTTATCCACCCTACTCTAATCAAATTTCGGCTGTCGTACCCCCAAACCATAATCCATATAATGTTGCCCCGATGTATGCACCAACCTATAATTGCTTGTACGCAGAACCAATGGGCTCCACAACACCCTTCGTAAGATTGATAGAAGAATACCTGATGATGTACCCTCCTAACGGGTCGAAGGACTCCCCTTCGAGCCTGTAGAAAGCCCTCCCTTCGGAGGCCCAGGTTAATCTTCTAACACGTTTCATTGGCGTAAAACCATTCGCCTGCAAACTGGTTACCATGTGGGAATCCGCCAATCGAAGCCCTAATCCCTTCGGGGTATTCCTGACGAAGGGACTAGCACGAAGGACCATCCTGACCTGGTCAAACCCACATCTCCTCTATCCCTTGGCTTTCCCGCCAAAACAGAGATCGTGGGCTACAAAGCCCTAGCGGTTACCACTTTCCATAGGATGCCCCCATGATCTCCGAACTATGTGCAACCGCCCACTATGCCCTATTTCTCCCCTATAAATAGCATAGTCGGGCCAAAAACTAGGTAAGTTAACTTCACTCTCTAAATTTACGACCTACATTACCCTTACACATACTTACTCGCACGCCGGAGGTGGTTCGCAGGGTCCAACCCCTGCGCAATCACTTAACGTAGTGTCTTCGTATTTCTTATTTTCAGGTTAAGAACAAGCTTGGCGCAATCTCAACACCCCATTATTCCTTTGATCACCATCGAAGGCTTGGTTGGCAATTATTTGTTCAATCAGTGGCGCCATCCGTGGGACCGCTACAATTGGTCTCGTTAATTCCGAGTTTATAACCTACCAACTAGTCTCACTATTATTCCGGCATGGATCAAGGAAGAGAAGGTACTCCCCCACCGGGTTTCTCTACCTTAACACCAATACCAACTGACGACCCTAACAACCTTCCCCCAATAACCGCCTCCACCTTCACAACACGTTCTCACCCAGAAATCACAACCAACAATCATGCTTCGGCATCAGCCAACCCAGAACCTATCATTAGCCCAGCCTTTGTTGAAGCCAACCACGAAGTATTGGAAACCCTTTTAAGGGCTCGTAACAGACAAGTCAGGAATGCTGAGGTGCGAAGGGAGCTGGAATACTCGAGTGATGAGTATGATGAAGAAATGGAGATGGAACCTAGGCCTCCGACCCAAGGGCCAACCCTATCGGCCTTAAGAATGGGGTCTCCAATTGGTCGAAGGCTAAGCAAAAGGTCCGTTGGTTTCGAAGGAGTCCCCGAGAGGGCTCCGACAAGAAAAGAAGGGGCGGTTACCGAAGGCTCTAACGGTAGGAGCCAGCTTAGGGAAGAAAGGGGGGTGACTTTGCCTCCCTTGCTAGCAGCTCATCTTGGAAGGACTGAAGCTGGGGTTCCGTTGCAGCCTTCTCACGCATCAAGCGTAGAAGGCAATCCGTCTACAATTAATATGGGAGGAAATCTTCCTCCCAATGGTATGTACCCCTCGTTCCAAACTCAGTCTTATCCTCAAAATTTATATCCTCCAGTAAATGGACAGCCTAATAACCCAAGCTTCCCCCAAAATTATGGGAGCATGCCCTTCGGCCATCCTATGGCGTACCCTCCGTACGCCATGGAAAACAGTTACCCGTTTGCCACGAATACACCTTATCAGTCCTACCCAGGCCAGACTCCTACGGGAATGCCCCCAAACAGCAATCCATACAATATTGTCCCCATGTATGCACCACCTTATAATTGTCTATATTCAGACCCTATGGGTTCAACTACACCTTTTGTTAGATGGATAGAAGATTACCCATTGCCTGATGGGTTAAAAATGCCTTCACATGTCGGGACTTATGATGGGAAGGGGGATCCGGACAATTTCTTACACTTGTTCGAAGGGGCTATCAAGATGCAAAAGTGGGTTATGCCGGTGGCTTGTCATATGTTTACATACACCCTACGGGATTCTGCTCGTATTTGGTGGAATGGGCAAAAGCCCGGTAGCATCGTCAACTTTGATGATCTCAAAGCCAAGTTCCGGTCACACTTCAGTCAGCAAAAGAAGTTCACAAGAACTCATTTAACGGTGCACAACATCAAACAAAAAGATAACGAAAGCACCAGGGCCTTCGTTACTAGGTACACCGATGAGACTTTGCAAATTTTGGGTCTTCATGAAGAGCAGCGTATCTCTGGTTTCGTACATGGCCTTCGGAATCAGAGTTTGGTGGAATTCTTGTCCACTGACCTTCCGACAACTTACAAGGGGTTGACCGAAAAGACATATACTTGGATTGAAGCAAAAGAAGTGTCCACTAATGGAGCTCCGATAGATAAAGATAGCAACAACAAGTTTTCGAAGCATTCTTCGTGGGAGGGGTTCAAGAACAAGAACAAGAACAGAGATAGGTTTTCTGCCAATGGGGAATTGACATAGTCGGACCCCTACCTTTGCCCGATGGGTAGAAAATGCCCTCACACATAGGCACCTATGATGGGAAGGGAGACCCAGATAACTTTTTACACTTGTTCGTAGGGGCTATTCGAATGCAGAAGTGGGTTATGCCTGTAGCCTGTCACATGTTTACATACACCCTCCGAAATTCTGCTCGTATATGGTGGAATGGACAAAAACCAGGCAGTATTGTGAACCTAGATGACCTTAAGGCTAAGTTTCGATCACACTTTAGTCAACAAAAGAAGTTTACAAGGACTCATTTAACGGTGCACAATATAAAGCAGAAGGAGAACGAAAGTACCAGAGCCTTTGTCACCAGGTATACTGATGATACTTTACAGATCTTGGGTTTGCATGAAGATCAGCGCATTTCTGGTTTCGTGCATGGCTTGCGAAATCGGAGCTTGGTAGAATTTCTATCTACCGATCTCCCAGCAACTTACAAACACGTAATGGAAAAGACTTATACGTGGATAGAGGCAAAGGAAGAACAGGGGCAGGTTCACTCCGTGGGAGGGGTCGAAAAGTTCTCAAAGCACTTTTCATGGGAGGGGTCGAAAAATAGGAAGAACAGGGGCAGGTTCACTCCGTACAACAAAAGTTCCAATCATGGGCTCCTGGGAAGTCTGATAAAGTCCCCAAGATAAATACTTGCAACAGAGAGGGCTGCGAAAGCCTTCGAACCACCCCCTCGAATGGCAAGTAAAAGTAAAAACAGAGACACAACCAAATTTTTGTCATTTCCACGAAGACTATGGGCACGAAACGAATTATTGCAGAGAGTTAAAGAAACAAATAGAAGAAGCCGTAAGGTCTGGGAAACTAGCACACTTGGTAAAAGGCATAAAGAAGGGGAAAGACAAAACCTCTTATACTCAATTGGGAAAAGATACTACTCTTGCTGAAACTCCCATACTCATGGTTCGTCGAGGCGAACCTAGCTTAAAGAGAAAGGTGGTAGACAAAGAGCCACATGGAGTAGGGGAAGTGACGTTTCCCTCTATTTCAGACAAGGCCCCTTCGACTGACCCGGTTGTTATCAAAGTCTTAATTTCCAACAGATAAGTAAACAGGGCTTACATGGACTGCGGAAGCTCTTGTGAAATCATATATGAGCATTGTTTTCTGAAACTCAAGCCTTCGATCAGATCGAAGAGAGTGGATTCAAACATACCTCTAGTAGGGTTCTCGGGCGAACATTCATGGCCTCTGGGGGAAGTGCCGCTAGACATAACGATTGGGGAAGGAAAAGTCATAAGGACCGAAACCTTAATCTTCGCTATTGTGAGGTCGGAATCTCCTTACAACCTGTTGATAGGCAGAACCGCCATGAAAAAGATGGGTATTATGGTTTCCACCATACATGCAGCAGTGAAATTTCAGACACCTTACGGAGTGGGAACAGTGTATTCCAACTACAACACCGGCAAAGCTGGGGATGCTTACAAGAAGATCAAGGAAGGTCCCGAAGAACCTTGGAAAGCCATCCTAAGTTATGTAGATGCCGAAGAAAGAATCGTGGTAAATGAACTTTATCCAGAGAAGACAGTGGTAATTGGAAAGCAAATCCCCACTCACTTCAAGGTGAAATTGGAGAAATTAATCCGATCAAACATAGATGATTTCGCATGGACATACTCGGACATGACAGGGGTCCCGAGAATACTCATGATTGATGGAAAGCCCTTCGGTACAGAGCACAGACTCAACGAATACAATCATATTGAGCCCGTAAAGCAAAAAGGAAGAAGCCTGGCGCCTGAAAGGAACACAACCGCTTGTAAAGAGGTTGACGAACTCGTACAAGCTGGAATACTCAGAGAGGTAAAATACCAAACCTGGGTAGCCAACCCTGTCATGGTAAAGAAAAGTGACGGAGGGTGGCGTATATGTGTCGACTTCACCGACATCAACAAAGCTTGCCCAAAAGACTATTACCCTCTGCCAGAAATTGATTGGAAAGTTGAGTCACTCTCAGGGTTTCGTTTGAAGTGTTTTCTAGATGCCTATAAAGGGTATCACCAAATACAAATGGCGGAGGAGGATGAAGAAAAAATGGCCTTCTACACATGAAAAGGTGTTTATTGCTACAAGAAAATACCCTTCGGCCTGAAGAACGTAGGGGCAACATACCAACGATTGGTAGATAAAGCCTTCAGCAAACAAATAGGGAGAAATTTGGAAGCCTACGTCGATGATATGGTTATTAAAAGCAGGAACGAGGAAGATTTACTCTCCGATATACAAGAAACCTTCGATCAACTTAGGGCAATCAACATGAAGCTAAATCTCAAGAAATGTTCTTTTGGTGTTGAAGAAGGACAATTCCTAGGACACTTAATTACAAAGAAAGGGATTAAAGCTAATCCTTCAAAGATCAAATCCATAACAGACATACAGGCTCCAAGATCCCTAAAGGAAGTACAAAGTCTAAATGGGAAGCTGGCAGCACTTAGCAGGTTCCTATCGAAGGGCGCAGACATGTCTCTGCCATTCTTTAAAACACTCAAAGGGTGTGTAGATAAGAAGACTTTTCAATGGAGTTCAGATGCAGAAGCCGATTTCCAAAAGCTGAAGGAATTCAAGGAAATATTACCTACACTTACTGCCCCAATCAAAGGCGAAGTGTTGTTCATGTATATCGCAACATCCTTCGAAAGCATTAGTGTTGTACTGTTGGCAGAAAGGGAAAAGAAACAAATCCCTATCTACTTCATTAGTAGAGTCCTCCAAGGAGCTGAGTTGAGTTACCCGGAGTTGGATAAGTTAATCCTAGCTTTAGTTCATGCTGCAAAGCATCTTTGCAGGTACTTTCAAGCTCATCCAATAACAGTATTAATTGATAAGCCAATCAAGCAGATATTGTCGAAGCCTGAAAAGTCAGGAAGGATAGCCAAATGGGCTATTGAGTTGGGAGAACATAAGATAGAATATAAGGGTAGAAACTCCATCAAGGGGAAAATACTTGCAGATTTTCTGCCTGAAACACCCTCAGGACCAACCCAAGACAAGGAAATCCGAAAGAAGAAACCCTTGAAGGTGGAGGTAGGGTGGAGATTGTACACTGACAGAGCCTCAAGCTCCGATGGCTCTGGGCAGGATTAATGTTGGTCAGTCCGGAAGGAAAGGAGTATACATACGCACTTCGTTTTGAATTCGATGCTACGAACAACGAAGCCTAGTACGAAGCATTGTTAGCAGGCCTTCGGCTTGCAAAGGACATGGAGATTCGTGACCTTCCTATCTTTGTTGATTCACAATTGGTAGCAAACCAAATCAAGGGCTCCTACGAAGCAAGGCAACATGTCATCAAGCAATACTTAGATAAAGCCAAAGAGATGCTCGAAGGATTCGATTCCTATGTCATAGAGCATGTTCACAGGAACCAGAACAAAAAAACAGACGCATTGAGCAAACTAGCATCAATGGTATTTGCTCATCTCACGAAGGAAGTCTTAGTTGAAGTGTTGGCCGAAAGGTCAATCATACGAAGCGAAGTATTTGACGTTACACTTGGAGAAGGATCCAACTAGATGACTCCAATCATAGAATACTTAATAAGTGGTATCTTACCAGAAGATCAAAAGCTAGCACGAAAGGTCAGAATCAAAGCTCCTCAATACAGGATTATGGGAGATAATCTATACATTTCTTGTCTCCATGGCTCCATTGCGTATGGCCTAAGCAAGCTTCGAACATCATTCGTGAGATCCATATCTTGCAGCCTACATGCAGGACCTCGATCTGTTGTCTCAAAAATAACAAAGTTAAGATACTAATGGCCTTTGATGCATAGGGACGCAGTGGAGATAATACAAAAATGCGAAGCCTGCCAGATTCATTCTAAGGTTCCAAGACTACCAAAGAAAGATATGACCTCCGTGACGTCCGCATGGCCTTTCTGTCAATGGGGAATTGACATAGTTGGACCTTTACCAGTGGCTCCAGGAGGAGTTAAATTCTTGGTCGTAGCTATCGATTATTTCACAAAATGGGTCGAAGCCAAGCATTTGGTATCAGTAACAGGAAGGCACATGGAAATGTTTGTATGAGAACACATCATATGTCAATTTGGGGTTCCTCACATCATCATCTCAGACAATGGGAAACAATTGCCGAAGTGGTATTTCCAACTTTTTGCAAAAGGTTAAAAATCAAACAGTCGTTCACATCCGTTTACCATCCTCAAGGTAATGGGCAAGTAGAGATCACAAACAGGGATGTCATCAAAGGAATAGAATGAAGGCTAAGCCGAAGCCATCATGGATGGGCGGATGAATTACCCCAAGTTTTGTCGGCACACAGGACACACCCCAAGTCTAGCCATGAGGAGACTCCTTTTAGCCTAACTTATGGGACAGAAGCTGTTATACCTTCGGAAGTAAGCGCTGAAACAGATCGTATCATGAAGTTGTAATACCCAAAAATCTAAGACGTGTAAAAAGACCAAATTGCCCCTATAATCTTAAAATTTGATTAATAAGCATATAAAGTACCAAATAAATTCCAAATTTCGGGTAATGAACTACATATGAAGTAAAATAATTTTGAGGCAACATTCTAACATTTTTGCATGTCCAAAAATTATAATTGCCCACAAATACATGTACCTAAACCGAAAATTTCATATAGTTTATTTAATTGATATTTAAAATAATTATAAAGGAGATAATTGGCAACTAAAATAGGAAATAAAGAGTATGCATTCAAGAATGATTTTGTCAAAGGCCCAAAACGAAATTCCAGCCATTTTCCCTCCCCTATTTTCGGAAAATTTCAATCACTTAATTTCCTCCCTATTTTATTTAACCAAAAACCCTAAGTCGACACCCTAAAATCGATTCTGCCTCCATACGATTTTCTGGACGAGTTCTTGTATTTTTTTGGTGTTCATCTGAGTTTAAAGAAGCTAGGAAAAATAGGCTTTGGGTCGTAGAAGCTTGGTTCGATCCGTGGTGATTATTTGAGTCGCGTTTTTCAATCCGAGAGGTAATAATTCATGCGCCTAAATCTACACGTTCTAAAATCGATTTTTCTGGGTCTTGTCCTTAATTTTTCTGGGTTCTAATATAATCATAACACTCTGGAAAAATGATCATTCGAATTGTTAAAGCTTAAATCGATCGTGGTTATTTTGTGTTTCAATCGGGTTTTAAGAAAAGGAAAGAAAAAAAATAGAAAACCTAGAGGAACGACTAGGGTTTATGTTTCTTATGATTGGATCTGATTATTAATGCATGTTAATGATGGTGTAATGATGGTTTGATGATTTGGAATAATTAGGGTTAGATTTTGATATATAAAAACTATTACCGATTGGGAAATAAAATTATAAGGGTGTGTTTTGTAATTATTGAAACTTGTGGGGTATTTTTGTAATGTTATTTAGACCTGTGGTAATGTATAAAAATTATAAGATGAGGGTCTTATGTGTAAATATTGCGAGAAAAGAATTTAATGGGTGATTATAATGTCGATTTGAAATTATTTAAATAGAGGGACTAAAAGTGTAAATTCTGGAAACTTGAAGTTATTCGGTGTAAATAATGATATAAAGGGTGTAATGTGTAATTTTGGAGATTTAAGGGCTTAATATGTAATTATTAAAAATATAGGATTCGAATTGTGTTTATGGAAATTAAAGGGGCTTGTTTTGTAAATTTTTGAAACTTAAGGATCATTCGTACCATATATTAAAATATGAGGTATATTCTGTAATTTGGTAAAATATAGGGCTTGGTGTGTAAATATAAATATAGTAAGGGTTAAATTGTGATTTATGTAATTATAAGGTTTATTTTGTAAATTAAATAACTAAAGGGGTATAAATTGTAAATTGCTAAACTTAAGGGATTAAAAGTGTCATTCTGAATAACTTCTGTATTAAATGAGTAAATTGAGATATTTTCATATTAGACCTTTGACTTTGGAATATTTACAATTAAAACCCTAAAATATGAAAACTTGTTATATATAACCTTAAACTTTGGTAACTTGCTAAAATATACATTATTTCCATAATAATCCTAATTTAATGACTTAACCTAATTACTTTGTGGAATTTGTCTAATTATGGAAATGGTTATTTTTGGAAACTTACTAAATAAGGAAACTTTCTAAAAATGGAAACTTGCTAATTTTGGAAACCTGCTATAAATGGAAAGTTACTAAAAATGGAAAGCCTACTAAAATGAGAAATCTGATTTGAAGAAGATATTAATAATAAGACAACCATGTATTCGTGTAGATTCGTTGAAGATGGAGTTGTTCCCGATCTTTATATTCTAGATATGTTTGCACGTGCGGTATAAGGTACATATATTTTACCCTTTTTCAATAAGGGTGTCTTCTTCCTCATGACTCATTGATCTTGATTCACTTTAAGATTCCCTAAGCCATTGCTATGTTCCCCTACACTTTGGTTCGTTTATTTGATTCGATTTGACTTTGATGTTCGATATGACCCTTTTTCTTTGAGCCTCTATAATGATCTATTTGATATTCGTTCGTTACCTTGGGATATTAGTATTCGAGTCACTTGATGCTTCGAAGGTTCATTTTGATTTTGGTAACTAAATGTGAAAACCTTTTTAAATTATATCATGGAAATGTTTTGAGGAATACTTATTTTAAAATAATGGTTATGAAATATGCGATACCACTTTTATTTGGAATTTTAATAAACTTTTATGAAAAATACTTTTAAAGACTACTTTTGTAAAAACAGTTATTAAAGATCATTTTAATGAAAACCAGTGGATAAAGATTTCTTAAAAGAAACCAGTTGATTATGAACCTTTGATCAGTTCGTTTGGATTCATTTGACTTTGATATGGGATACGACCTTTGCCATGAACCTTTGATATTTGGACTTTGATTATGATTCGATGACTTTGACTATTTGAACCTTTGTAATGATTTGGACCTTTGATAATGATTTGGACATTTGACCCTTCAGTTTGATACCCGAGCCAAAATTTGTTTCCTAGCCATGAAGGTAACATGGCCATGTCATTGATGCACCAATGGCATGACTCCCGTGTGGTCGAGTGATTTTCCACACCGTCCCCATTTTGATTATTATGTGCACACTACATTATTATGGCCTATATATTTGTTCGGGGGGCGTATGGATGCATCCTAGGTTCGTGTCCGTGTTCGTGGACTTGACATGATTTGATATTATATATTGTTCGGTGACTGATGCTGGGTGTAATCCACGTCTTTCACAAGTTCGGGAGCTGATCACTCCAATTTGATACATGAGGACACCCCTCATATTATAGGGTTATTTGAGAGGTATCCCCTCTAGATTACACTGGGTGACTATATTTGGTTCGTGTTCGGGCTCGTGGTGGATTACTGACCCTTTCCCTTTCTTACTTGTACTCTTTGACTATACCTTTGTAAACCCAATGCACCAAACTATACATGTTCATTTTCTTTTGCTTTCGTTTTCGTTTATATATATCTGTTCACTGAGCTTTTTAAGCTCAGCCGCATTTCTTTTCCTGCGGCAGGTTTTAGTAGGAAGCTGGGAATGAGTGGAGAGTACCTTGGACTTAGAAGACTTGATAGTTATTCTGGATTAGAGTTGATTAGAAGTTATTATATTTTAGAATTAGTATCCGTATTTGTAACCTTGTAATTTCAGTATTTCATTTGTAACCTTTGAGATTTCTTGTATTACTGTAAATGTATGCTTTGTTTTGATCTGATATGAAACTATTATTGTGATATCTTTACCCTTGTCGGGTTGGGGTGTTACAATTATGGTATCAGAGAGACAGGCTGCGACTCGTAATACATTTACCCTTGGCCTGTGTAAGTTAGGACCACTAAGTTTTCCCTGTAGGCGCTTGTAAGACAACCTTTGAATATTTGCTTAAAGATTTCCCTATAGGAACTGATTGAACAAATATTCGTCAACCAAGCCTTCGATGGTGATCAAAGGAATAATGGGGTGTTGAGATTGCGCCAAGCTTGTTCTTAACCTGAGAATAAGAAATACAAAGACACTACGTTAAGTGATTGCGCAGGGGTTGGACCCTGCGAACCACCTCCGGCGTGCGAGTAAGTATGTGTAATGGTAATGTAGGTCGTAAATTTAGAGAGTGAGGTTAACTTGAAAATTACTTACATTGTTCTTGGCCCGACTATGCTATTTATAGGTGAGAAATAGGACATAGTGGGCGGTTGCACATAGTTCGGAGATCATGGGGGCGTCCCATGGAAAGTGGTAACCGCTAGGGCTTTGTAGCCCACGATCTCTGTTTTGGCGGGAAGCCAAAGGATAGAGGAGACGTGGGTTTGACCAGGTCTGGATGATCCTTCGTGTTAGTCCCTTCGTCAGGAATACCCCGAAGGGCTTAGGGCTTCGATTGGCGGATTCCCACATGGTAACCATTCGCAGGCGAATGGTTTTACGCCAATGAAACGTATTAGAAGGTTAACCTGGGCCTCCAAAGGGAGGGCTTTCTACAGGCTCGAAGGGGAGTCCTTCGACCCGTTAGGAGGGTACATCATCAAGCCCCCCAGTCGAAGGCGATATATACGTACGAGCATAAATTGCTTTCGACTCAAAAAATCTGCTACACTCTATCCCCTCTGTCACAAAGCCGAACGAGATAAAGATAAGTGTTTAAAGAAATTATGCGCAATAAATGCGGCTAATAACTCTCCACCTACTACACCCTAGGCTGCAGCAGCTACTATATCGGTAATTTCAAACTTCTTTTCAAAATTGAAAAATGGTTTGGAATCCGTATCCTACTCAAAGTCTCAAACTATGAGTACACGTGGACGGTTAGGGTAAATTTCCAATAAATATGCATAAACTCTTTCTAATCCCTACTTGATCATACTTTTTGGTTGCGCCCATAATACACATACACAGTACGGTGCTTTGTGCTTCTTCAAAAATTTTAAGGTAATTATCCCACCTCGTTCTCATTGTTACAAATACGATATGAGTATGGCAGCCAAAAGGATTATCAGGCAGCAAAAATGTTCCTTATCGGAACAGGCTTTAATGGAGTTTTTAAGGAAATACCCTATGCCCAAAGAAGTTAAAATTATGTTACCAAACGAAAACCAAAGTATCTTTGATGCCCCTGCTGGATATGTTGGGTTGTATGTTCATGCTTTTACGGAATCCAACTTTAGGATTCCTATTCATCCACTAATCTTAGAATTTTTACAGTATTATCAAGTACATATCTCTAGGTTGAACCCGTTTG
This sequence comes from Artemisia tridentata subsp. tridentata, assembly GCA_021014915.2. Classification (NCBI taxonomy): domain Eukaryota; kingdom Viridiplantae; phylum Streptophyta; class Magnoliopsida; order Asterales; family Asteraceae; genus Artemisia; species Artemisia tridentata. The sequence continues at coordinate 147,926,586 of CP139508.1, forward strand.
GCCTGGCTAAACTAACCACCTACATTGTTGTATGCAAAGCTTATGGCTATGAACCCACGCTTAACGTGCTTAGAGGTTTTACCAACCTTTGCCCTGGTGGTGATTGGTTAACTTTAGGCAAAAGAAGTGAACCTTATGTTCCCTGTTTAATAACAAAACCTTTTGCCAACATAAGAAAATGGAAAGGTTTGTTTTTCTATGTGCAAGACACTATCATACCTCCCCAGTATCCAGCGTTGCTAGACAAAGACTTTCGTTTTGACGAGAAACGTTTTGATGATCCTTTGCCACACTTCGTCAGAAACTATCCCCTTTACCAACGTCTTGAACGTCACCCATTTGACGTGCAAACTTTTCCTGAGCCGATACTGTTTATGGCGGGGATTGTAGATCATTGGGAAGGCTCTCCGCTGGAACCTGCTATAATCTGCAATGGGAAAAGTATGCGTATACCTATTAAAATAAAGTAAATTACTTATCTGATGATATTTATCTCTTCTCGTTGTATCTCTGTAGGGATGGCATTCAGGAACTTCGTCGTGGCTCGTGGTGTTAGAGAAGTTAGTTTTGTCCCCAAAGAGCCAGAAGAAACAAGCTATGGGGTAGGTTCTCCATCTATGTCAATTGAGAATGACAAAACCCCGCAGTTTGTGGAAACTGTTGCAGATTCCGATGACCCCCTTATCAAGGAATTTCAAACGAGGCTCGCAAGGTCCTCCGGTGTTTCAAGCAAGAGAAGTAGTAGAGCAAAGGCTGTCATGTCTGTAAGGAGTCCTCCAAAGAGGAAATTAGCCCTTCCCAGCCTTCCAACGAGAGTTGTGAAAGCCAAAGGATCACCCTCTAAAACTTTTATACCCACTCCTCTAACGATCCCTTGTGATCCTACTCCAAGTAAGCTAGCATCTTTCATGCGTATCGAAAGCCATTCGCCATATAACTTGTGTTCTATGCTTTTTCAGGCCTTCCCGATGTTGTGGAACTTCCTGCTGCACATGCCTGTCGACAATTGGTTGACAAAATGACGCCTACCAGCTGGAAAGGAGTTTTGAATAACATGTCTATTGAAGAACTCTGCGATTTTCACTCCAAAAGTTATGCTAGGCAGGTTGTTTTGGATAATCATCTTAATTCGCGAACAAGGGAATTAATGCAAACGTTGTTGGATGCGAGGGTAAAAATGGATGCTATTTTATCTAAAGAAAAAGCTAAGGATCAGGGATATGATAAGTTGGAGGCTAAGTGTAAAGAGGTGATGGAGGACTTTGAGAAGAATCCCTTCGTACGAGATATGCGGGTCAAAATTAACAGACTCGAAATCCAACTGAAAGAATCCCAGGAGAGGTGTAATAAATTGAAGGTTGAGGAGTCCAAAGTTTCCATCTATAGAGCCCAAATTGCCGCGCTTGAGTCTAAATGTACAAGCTTGGAGATTGAAAGGTCTAGGCTAGCTGAGCAGGAGAGTAACGTGGTTGATAAACTCCATGATCTTGAATCCCAACTGCAAATCTTGGAGAGGGACCGAGCTGAGGTAGTTTCAAGAGTTGTTCCTCATGTTGCTATGGAATTGTATCGTAGCGATGAGGTAGGGGAAGTTATTGGGAGGCTTGTGAACGCAGCCATCTTCTACGGAACGTGCACCGCCTTGGAAGAAGTTGCCAAAACCAAGAAACCCGTTGTTCTGTCGGAGGTGTCTTACTATCGCCCCAATTCGGAGCGAGAGTTTGATGAAGCTGGTGATGCTTTTATTTCAACAAAGTACCCATATCTTTCCGAAGTGACCAAAGATCCATTGGCTTCAATTGAGGAGCTGTTGGCAAAGAAGCCTATGAAGATCCAACCTTCATCCTCAACAAGGAAATCCAACTCTGCTCTACCTTGAAATGGTCCCCACCATGCTATAATTTTATCTTTTATTTCTGTTTGAACAATTTATCTTTTGTGTCGCTGGGCTTCGACCAGTAACTTTAGACAATCGTCCTTTTTGTGACTAAGACTTCACGTAGCCTTTGTTCGTCATAATTTAGTGGAATATGTCCCACTCTTTTTGTCATGTTTATCTTCTCTTACGCTTACTTCAAGAGCGTACACATACAACCTAAGGTTATAACCTTATTGTGTGTATTTTGGACCAAGATTTTAAGCAATCGTATAATTTGATTGCGACAGAGGGTCGCGACCCACTCCGCCTTTATCCTTAAGTAGCAAAGGGCTTTTAATACCCTGAGACTTCATAGGAAAGTTAATGTGAATTATACTGGATGTTACATATATACAAGGCTTGTGCCTTGCCACATCCTTCGACATTGAAACTTTTACACTACTTGGCTGGACAAATCTTTGTTGTAAAGAACGAAACAAGAGATTTGAGGGAAATGCGTTATATCATTAATTGGGTAGGGAGGATTACATCATTTTAAGAAATGAATACTAGGACACCTACCATTAATGCTTCTTTCCCCGAATGAGAAGAATGCGTTACATGAAATTTGAAAAACAAGATGAGTAGTAAGTTTTATATGTAAAACTTACGAAGGTTAGTACCGTTCCAAGTTCTATCCATGACTTCCCCTTTAAGTGTTGCGAGCTTGTACGCGCCATTGCCGTAGGCTTCTGATATAACGTAGGGTCCTTCCCATGTTGGCCCTAGTTTTCCTTCGTATTCAGCTTTGCTTGCGCTATTCAGACGAAGGACATAGTCACCTGGCTTGAGTGTGGAAGGTCGAACTCGGCTGTTATAGTACTTTTCAATCTTCTGTTTGTGGGCAGCCTCCCTGATCGAAGCTATTTCTCTTCTTTCTTCCAGAAGATCAAGATTTTCTCGAACCTTTTCATTATTTGTCCATTCTTCAAAGTTCACGATGCGTTCCGTTTCGATGCTTATTTCAGAGGGTATAACAGCTTCCGTTCCATAGGTGAGGCTAAAAGGAGTCTCCCCGTGGCTTGACTTAGGGTGCGTCCTATGTGCCCACAAAACTTGGGGCAACTCGTCTACCCACCCATGATGGCTTCGTCCCAATCTCTTTTCGATTCCTTCTATGATATCCCGGTTCGTAACTTCTACTTGCCCATTACCTTGGGGATGATAAACGGAAGTGAATGACTGTTTGATCTTAAGACCTTCGCAGAAGGTTGGGAACACCCCTTCGGCAAACTGCTTTCCATTGTCGGAGATGATAATGTGAGGGACACCGAAACGACAGATTATGTGTTCCCATACGAATTTCTCCATATGTCTTCCTGTCACTGATGCCAAGGGCTTCGCTTCAACCCATTTGGTAAAGTAGTCTATGGCTACCACCAAAAACTTTACTCCCCCTGGAGCAACTGGAAGGGGTCCGACTATGTCAATTCCCCATTGGCAGAAAGGCCATGCTGACGTAACGGAGGTCATGTCTTGCTTAGGCATTCTTGGGACCTTGGAATGGATCTGACATGCTTCACACTTTTGTATTATTTCCATGGCATCCCTGTGCATGGATGGCCAATAATACCCGAGCTTCATTACTTTTGAGACAACGGAGTGAGGGCCTGCATGTAACCCGCAAGAGCCTTCGTGAACTTCGTATATGATATTCGAAGCCTGCTTTGGCCCCACACAACGAAGCCACGGTGATAAGAAGGATTTCCTGTATAGATTATCCCCAATAAGTCTATATTGGGGAGCCTTTATACGGACCTTTCGAGCTAGTTTAGGGTCTTCTGGCAAGATGCCGCTGATCAAGTACTCCCTAATTGGAGTCATCCAGTTGGTGCCCTCCTCAGTTACAATGTCTGAAACTTCGCCTTGTTCGATTGACCTATCAGCCAATACTTCTACCAGAACCTCCTTTGTTAAATGAGCGAACGCCATTGACGCCAATTTGCTTAAGGCATCTGCTTTCTTGTTCTGATTCCTGCGGACATGTACTATATTATAGGTTTCGAAACCTTGGAGAAGTTCCTTAGTCTTTTCCAGATACTGTTTGATGGTGGGCTGTCTTGCTTCATAGGAGCCCTTGACTTGATTGGCGACTAGTTGGGAATCTACGAAAATGGACAGATTTTGAATTTCCATTTCTTTTGCTAGCCGAAGTCCCGCTAGCAGAGCTTCGTATTCGGCTTCGTTGTTGGTGGTTTCGAACTCAAATCGGAGTGCATAAGTATACTCTTTTCCTTCCGGGCTGACCAACATTAAACCTGCTCCCGAACCATCGGAACTTGAGGCTCCATCTGTGTACAGCTTCCATCCTTCGATCGTCTTCGAAGGCTGTCGCTTAGGGACCTCCTTGTCTTGGCTAGGTCCGGAGGGCGTTTCTGCTACGAAATCCGCCAGTACCTGGCCCTTGACGGAATTTCGACCTTTATATTCTATTTCATGCTCTCCCAATTCAATGGCCCATTTGGCTACCCTTCCTGATTTCTCGGGTTTCGACAATATCTGTCTGATAGGCTTATCAGTCAAAACTGTGATGGGATGAGCCTGAAAACCCTACCAAAGGTATCTTCGAATCAATTCGTTGTGACCTGATTGTAGAATTGAGCTTGAGGAAACAGTGCTCGTAGATGATTTCGCAGGAGCTTCCGCAGTCCATATAGGCTCTATTCACTTCCCGGTTGGAAATGAGGACTTTGATTACGACCGGATTATTTGAAGGGATTTGACCTGCGAGAGGAGGAAAAGTCACCTCCCCAACTCCGTTGCCCTCTGTTACCTTTCTTTTCAAGCTGGCTTCGCCCCATCGGACCATGAGTATGGGGGCTTCGGGGGGAGTGGTGTCGATTGTCTCTTCCTTCTCCTTCTTTATACCTTTAATCAAATGTGCTAATTGCCCGGACTTCACAGCTTCCTCTATCTGTTTCTTCAGCTCTCTACAACTGTTTGTGTCGTGACCATAATTTTCGTGGAAGTGACAGTACTTGCTGGTATCCCTGTTCTTTGCTTTACTTGTCATATGGGGAGGCGTTTCGAAGGCTTTGGCTACCCTCTCCGTAGCAAGTATTTCCTTTGGAGACTTCGTTAGGCTGCTCAACAAACCATGGTTGGGGACTTTGTTGTAAGGAGAGAATCTATCTCTGTTCTTGTTAATGTTTTTGTACCCTTCCCACGTGGAATGCTTCGAAAACTTGTTGTTGCTATCCTTATCTATCGGAGCCCCATTAGTGGATACCTCTTTGGCTTCGATCCAAGTGTACGTCTTCTCGGTTAGGCCCTTGTAAGTTGTCGGAAGGTCGGTGGATAAGAATTCCACCAAACTCCGATTCCGAAGGCCATGTACGAAACCAGAAATACGCTGATCTTCATGAAGACCCAAAATTTGCAAAGTCTCATCGGTGTACCTAGTAACGAAAGCCCTGGTGCTTTCATTTTCTTTTTTTTTGATGTTGTGCACCGTTAAATGAGTCCTTGTGAATTTCTTTTGCTGACTGAAGTGTGACCGGAACTTAGCTTTGAGATCATCAAGATTGACGATGCTACCGGGCTTTTGCCCATTCCACCAAATACGAGCAGAATCCCGAAGGGTGTATGTGAACATGTGACAGGCCACCGGCATAACCCACTTTTGCATTTTGATAGCCCCTTCGAACAAGTGTAAGAAATTGTCCGGATCCCCTTTCCTATCATAAGTCCCGACATGTGAAGGCATTTTCAGACCATCAGGCAATGGGTAATCTTCTATCCATCTAACGAAGGGTGTAGCTGAACCCATAGGGTCTGAATATAGACAATTATAAGGTGGTACATACATGGGGACTGTATTGTATGGATTGCTGTTTGGGGGCATTCCCATAGGAGTTTGGCCAGGGTAGGACTGATAAGGTGTGTTCATGGCAAACGGGTAACTGTTTCCCATGGCGTATGGAGGGTACGCCATAGGGTGGCCGAAGGGCATGCTCCCATAATTTTGAGGGAAGCTTGGGTTATTAGGTTGTCCATTCACGGGAGGATATAAATTTTGAGGATAAGACTGAGTTTGGAACGGGGGGTACATACCATTGGGAGGAAGATTTCCTCCCATATTGATTGTAGACGGATTGCCTTCTACGCCTGACGCATGAGAAGGCTGCACCGGAACCATGGCTTCAGTTCTCCCAAGATGAGCGGCTAGTAATGGAGGTAAAGTCATCCCCCTTTCTTCCCTAAGCTGACTCCTACCGTTAGAGCCTTCAGCAACCGCCCCTTCTCGTCTTGTCGGAGCCCTCTCGGGGACTCCTTCGAAACCAACAGACCTTTTGCTTAGCCTTCGGCCAACTGGAGAACCAATCCTTAAGGCAGATAGGGTTGGTCCTTGGGTCGGAGGCCTAGGTTCCATCTCCATTTCCTCATCATACTCTTCACTCGAGTATTCCAACTCCTTTCGTACCTCAGCATTCCTGACTTGCCTGTTGCGAGCCCTTAAAAGGGTTTCTAACACTTCATGGTTGGCTTCGACAAAGGCTGGGCTAATGACAGGTTCTGGGTTGGCTGATGTCGAAGCATGATTGTTGGTCGTGATTTCTGGGTGAGAACGTGTTGTGAAAGTGGAGGCGGTTATTGGGGGAAGGTTGTTAGGGTCGTCGACTGGTATTGGTGTTAAGGTAGAGAAGCCCGGCGGGGGAGTATCTTCTCTCCCTTGATCCATGCCGGAATAATAGTGAAATTGGTTGGTAGGTTAAAAGCTCGGAATTAACGAGACCAATTGTAGCGGTCCCACGGATGGCGCCACTGATTGAACAAATATTCGTCAACCAAGCCTTCGATGGTGATCAAAGGAATAATGGGGTGTTGAGATTGCGCCAAGCTTGTTCTTAACCTGAGAATAAGAAATACAAAGACACTACGTTAAGTGATTGCGCAGGGGTTGGACCCTGCGAACCACCTCCGGCGTGCGAGTAAGTATGTGTAATGGTAATGTAGGTCGTAAATTTAGAGAGTGAGGTTAACTTGAAAATTACTTACATTGTTCTTGGCCCGACTATGCTATTTATAGGTGAGAAATAGGACATAGTGGGCGGTTGCACATAGTTCGGAGATCATAGGGGCGTCCCATGGAAAGTGGTAACCGCTAGGGCTTTGTAGCCCACGATCTCTGTTTTGGCGGGAAGCCAAAGGATAGAGGAGACGTGGGTTTGACCAGGTCTGGATGATCCTTCGTGTTAGTCCCTTCGTCAGGAATACCCCGAAGGGCTTAGGGCTTCGATTGGCGGATTCCCACATGGTAACCATTCGCAGGCGAATGGTTTTACGCCAATGAAACGTATTAGAAGGTTAACCTGGGCCTCCGAAGGGAGGGCTTTCTACAGGCTCGAAGGGGAGTCCTTCGACCCGTTAGGAGGGTACATCATCAGGAACGTAAGTTTTGACCAGTGAGGAATGGGTAGACTATAAGGCATTTGTTTAAGTATCATTGCTTCCGCATCACTCTGATTCGTGCCTTTCTTTTGGTTAGATCCTGTTGATATCACTTTTGGAAAGTGAAAGTTTATGCTTTGCACCACCTAAGATTTGAACCTGATTAAATCTTGAAGGCATTGAGAATTTCATAATAATTGCCTGATACTATTTAATCCTTATCTTCAAATTTTGACTCTGATCTCTGATCCTTTCGTTAATCATTTTGACGCCTCTTCGGGCACTCTGAGAACCTCCATGGCGATGACGTACTGGATATGTTTTGTTATTTGTCTTTTGCTTTTGATAAGTATCTATGAATCTTCCGATACTATTTGATTTCATTTCACCCATCTCTGTCCCTACGAGAAGTCTTGTGGTGTTTAACCACGAGTATAAGAATGTTTCCCTCTCACTTTTTAACGATAAGTTTTGCTATGCTGATCTGTCTTTCTTTGGATAGTTAACTTCGATTTATTCTGAGTAAGGATTGGTTGATTGAGCATTCAAAATATTGACAACTACCCTTCTATGTCTCACCTTTGGCATTTGAAACAATTTTGAACTCCCTACTACGAGTACCGATTGTTAAACCCTTTGCTATCACTATTACTCTGGAGACTCGTGTGTTACTTTCGCGGTTATGAAGTTTTCCTAGGACCCATTTCGTACACCAATGAATGAATCGTATCTTGAGAGTTATTTGGCACCCTGCGTTTTCTGAATATGATTCCTGGTCGAACCACCCAATTTTTCCATCGGAGCGTGAAGTAGGATTTGGCATGATACCGAGAGATTGTCTAGTTACTAAGCGAAGGTGTCTTTCAGATGTGTCCGGGATCATACTAGTTGATTTGAGCAAACGGGAAGAGCAACAACCGAAGACCAGGAAGTAAGTTTGCTTAAGTGTATCTGCTGGGCGTGTTTTAGTTTCATTCGCGATAAAGAAGGATGGTGACTGGAGATTGCTGAACCGTATTACTGTTAAGAGCCAATGTTCCTCCACCCTGAAACGAATATGTGTTTGTTTAATTTCAGAGCGCGAAGTTTTCTTCTGATGAATTGATTTTATTCTTGGAATCGCCTTCCATATTCGTAAACGACTGCTATGACGGTTAGTGACGCTAATAGTATTAGCTAAAGCTCTGACTGTTTTGTGAATTTGATAAATGATGTTTCCTCGTGATTACTTTGGAAAATGGTCATTGTATGACTTAATAGTATATTCGGAGACGAGGAAGAGCATGAAAATCATCTTTACACTTTGTTAGGAAATTCGTCGATCATTTGTATATTCTGAGAGATTGATATTTGTTGAGACAACGATGTTCTTAATTGAGGATACCTCTTTAAATCCCGCAAGTTTGAAAACCATCACCATGTGGACAAGACCGATAACAGTATGGAGAACGGAAACCTTTTGAACTTTGCAGAAGAATTCTGAAGGACGTTTGCAACTTATAATACCATTAAGAAATTTCGTGAACAGAGAGAAACAGCTTAGTTTGATTGAGAATGGAGTTTTGGAATAGCCGAGATAGAAATTAGCTTCCATACCTTCAGGCGGAACAAACTTTGGGACACTTCAGGAAGAGACTCGGTTATACTCCCTTGCTGCACAGAAGGTTTTTCGTATGCATCAAGACAACTAGAAACATATCAGAAGAATTATTTCCCTGCCTGACCTAGAGTTGACAACAATGGCGGCTACCCTGAAGAGTGAAGACATTCCTTACAAGGTAGAAGTGTTGGCGATGCAGAAGATCTAGTCAAGATGGCGAACCTGGAACTGATGAAGACGTGCAGTCTCACTTCCCTATTCATCTTGGTTGTACTAAGATGAATTGAGAGCGGAAGCAGACTGGACGATGAAGAAATTTAAAGAGCATACCAGAAATTCACATTACTCCACCACATTCCAAGAAGAACTGCAGGAGGCTTGACTACCCAGACACAGGTTCCCGATTTTGGTTCCATTTCCCGATTGATGGACAGACGAAGACAGATTAACCGGACTTGAGGAGATTGGATGTGCTGAACGAACGAAAATTGGAAACAGACCCTTTAGGTTTGGAAGAATTGATTCTACGAAGGCCGAAGTTCTTGGCGACTAACTTTCAATCCCGTTGACCCTCTTAAGTTTCGTTATATCGTAATAAGATCCTCTTATGATTTAAGTTCCCTAGAAGCATTTCAGTTTCGTGTTCATTTTTCGTATGTTCGATGATGACTTTGTTTTGAGAGATTTTGGCGCATTGTGGAAGATATGATACTTGTAACGGTGTGCCTCACTTCTGCTAGGCAATCTGGGATTTTGGATACTCTTGCGAATAGTTTTGTTCTTCCTCTTGACTATGGCATTTGATTTTGTTGACCTCTGAGACTGTAGAAGTACTAGGTGGATTAAGATAGGTGGTTTTGATTACGACTTGAGATAAAGTATGACCATCATGAGGGCATATTTATATGATGCCAGTATTATGACGTCTGACCAACGTGATAATACTTACATCATATAACATGCACTTGTTGTGGGCATAGGATATCTTGGGAAGTACCTAAGAAGTTTAGAATTTGATTCTCCGTTGGATTATCCGTGATTAGTAAGAATTTAGGTTCATTCTACCTATGCGTATACTCTGCTTTCGTTCATTAGATATCTGATCGAGTTTGAACTCTCGATTTGCATTCCGTTGACCTCAGTTATAAATCTTGAACTCCTTTCAGAACTTCCTACTGTTGATGCAATTAATTCGATTTGAAATCTTGTTCGTATTCCATATGAGCTTTCTGAAGATTCACCTATCGTCTATTTTATGTTGCATGGACCTTTTGTTCTAAATCAACCTAATTTGTCTTCTCCTGAGAAATTTGAACCCACTCTCGTTTTGATATGAGTCATGAGAAACTTTTGGTCTGAAGATCTTTTGGAAAAACCTCCTCGAACGTGAGAATGTTTGTGACGATCTTCTGCGACTTGCTACGACTTCGTTTAACTTTGCGACTTTAGAGGAAGAAATCTTTCTTTTAGAGGGGAAGAAGTTGTAATACCCAAAAATCTAAGACGTGTAAAAAGACCAAATTGCCCCTATAATCTTAAAATTTGATTAATAAGCATATAAAGTACCAAATAAATTCCAAATTTCTGGTAATGAACTACATATGAAGTAAAATAATTTTGAGGCAACATTCTAACATTTTTGCATGTATAAAATTATAATTGCCCACAAATACATGTACCTAAACCGAAAATTTCATATAGTTTATTTAATTGATATTTAAAATAATTATAAAGGAGATAATTGGCAACTAAAATAGGAAATAAAGAGTATGCATTCAAGAATGATTTTGTCAAAGGCCCAAAACAAAATTCCAGCCATTTGCCCTCCCCTATTTTCAGAAAATTTCAATCACTTAATTTCCTCCCTATTTTATTTAACCAAAAACCCTAAGTCGACACCCTAAAATCGATTCTGCCCCCATACAATTTTCTGGATGAGTTCTTGTATTTTTTTGGTGTTCATCTGAGTTTAAAGAAGCTAGGAAAAATAGGCTTTGGGTCGTAGAATCTTGGTTCGATCCGTGGTGATTATTTGAGTCGCGTTTTTCAATCCGAGAGGTAATAATTCATGCGCCTAAATCTACAGGTTCTAAAATCGATTTGGTATTTTTCTGATGTTACTTAGATCATATATGACTCATATAAATTGGTAGAATCGAATCATGCAAGCTAATATGATCGAATGAATTTTTGAGAACAAAAACGTAAATAAAATACTAATGGATCAATACGATTTTTCTGGGTCTTTTCCTTAATTTTTTTGGGTTCTAATATAATCATAACACTCTGTAAAAATGATCATTCGAATTTTTAAAGCTTAAATCGATCGTGGTTATTTTGTGTTTCAATCGGGTTTTAAGAAAAGGAAAGAAAAAAAATAGAAAACCTTGAGGAACGACTAGGGTTTATGTTTCTTATGATTGGATCTGATTATTAATGCATGTTAATGATGGTGTAATGATGGTTTGATGATTTGGAATAATTAGGGTTAGATTTTGATATATAAAAACTATTACCGATTGGGAAATAAAATTATAAGGGTGTCTTTTGTAATTATTGAAACTTGTGGGGTATTTTTGTAATGTTATTTAGACCTGTGGTAATGTATAAAAATTATAAGATGAGGGTCTTATGTGTAAATATTGCGAGAAAAGAATTTAATGGGTAATTATAATGTCGATTTGAAATTATTTAAATAGAGGGACTAAAAGTGTAAATTCTGGAAACTTGAAGTTATTCGGTGTAAATAATGATATAAAGGGTGTAATGTGTAATTTTGGAGATTTAAGGGCTTAATATGTAATTATTAAAAATATAGGATTCGAATTGTGTTTATGGAAATTAAAGGGGCTTGTTTTGTAAATTTTTGAAACTTAAGGATCATTCGTACCATATATTAAAATATGAGGTATATTCTGTAATTTGGTAAAATATAGGGCGTGGTGTGTAAATATAAATATAGTAAGGGTTAAATTGTGATTTATGTAATTATAAGGTTTATTTTGTAAATTAAATAACTAAAGGGGTATAAATTGTAAATTGCTAAACTTAAGGGATTAAAAGTGTCATTCTGAATAACTTCTGTATTAAATGAGTAAATTGAGATATTTTCATATTAGACCTTTGACTTTGGAATATTTACAATTAAAACCCTAAAATATGGAAACTTGTTATATATAACCTTAAACTTTGGTAACTTGCTAAAATATACATTATTTCCATAATAATCCTAATTTAATGACTTAACCTAATTACTTTGTGGAATTTGTCTTGTAAAACCCTAAAATTTACGTAATCCGAAATGACCAAAGTACCCCTCTAATTTTATTTTATATTTTAAAGAACATATAAATTATATAAAAGACATATTATTTGTACCTAATCTAAAATAATTAAATCCTAAGCTACCTAATAACATTTAGCTAATAAAAACTTTACATTATAATTTAATATCACAAAATAAATAATTACATATATAAATATTACAAAATTCGGCTAGTAGAAAGACAAAAAATAAGAAAAAAAGAAAAAAAAGGAAAAAAAGGAAAAGATATGTATTAAAACTAAATGGTATCCCAATCCCACTAAAATTGGTCCTCCCTAAATTATCCTAAACAAAAAAAAATCGGTTCTCCTTATATATACATAAACCAAGAAATTTAATTTAACCCTAAAATTCCTCTCTCCAAATTGTCGACATTCTCCTTCTTGTCCTTTCTTCTATTCGATCATCACAGCAGCCAAAGGAGGAGTTTCTTTTGTGGTAACTTGTATCTATCCTTGTACAATTCAACCTTCTTGTTTGATTCTTGATTCATACTTTGTTGTTCTTGTCGAATTTAATGCATACAAAATCATAGAAAAGGTTTACATGAAAACATGATAATATCACATAAAATCATGAATTAGGGTTAGGGTTTGAATGGGAATTCGTGGGTAACATGATGTGGGATTTTTAGAATATGTTAATATGATGATTAATATACAGATTTTATGAATTATGAGGGTCGTGGGTGTGTTTGGATGCGTAATTATGTGTTGTAATGGTCAAATTATGAACTCAGTTTGCTGTCAGAATTTTAGGTCAAATTGAATCGAGTAGATCTTGAAGATAACAAAGGGTATTTGGGTGTTTCTGGAGTCTAAAATTAAGTTCAAGGAAAGTTCTTTCTGGGAAAATTAGCCTTGTAATTTTTAGAGGTCGGGAAGGCAACTTTTTGATTTTTAGAAATTCGTGTGTCAAACCTGAATTCGGATGTCTGGAAATCAGTCCGTTTTGACGATTTTTCATTTTCAAACCATGAGGAGTTAGGTCATGAAATTCTCCAGTATGTGACTTCAATATGTGTAGTAGTGTCATGAATTTTTGTAGATTTTCCCTGGAGTTATTGGTGGGTAAACGAAGTGGTTACTTTCTGAGTGTTACAGCAGACATGTTTTCTGAGTAGTCCGAGTTGTGGTATTTTTCATGTGGGGTTAAACTAATTAATAAATTCTGGAAAAATTAGTGTGGGTTGTCAAGACATTGAGGTAGCTCTGGGAATTTTTGTGGATTTTATCTCTGAGTTCTAATATGGTTCATAAATTCGATCAAGTGTGGTCTGTTTAGGGTTAAAAGCTGATAAGAAGTTAATTAGGGCTAAATAAGGATTAATTGTGTAACTTAAGGGTGGAACTTATCATTATTCAAACTAAAATGGTTTAACTTGTTAAAACATGTAACTTTATGATATTTATATTTCATACCCTAATCTTACGATAGTTTCACTATAATCCCTAAACTATTTATAATTACTTAATAAACCCTAACTATAAGAATGTGATTAATAACAAGTATTTAAAATCCGTTATGAAATTAAATGAGCTAATAAGTATATTATGAATCCTAATCTATGTAGATTCGTTGAAGAGGTGTGACAGTGTTTCCTTGTGTCCATCCATTTGTTTGCTTCCATTTCATTCGCTAAGGTACAGATATTCTGCCCTTCTTGTTAGGAGCCTTCGTTTCTCTCGATTTCTTATCTTGATTCGTTTAGGATTCCCCAAAGCCATTGCTATGTTCCCTTGTATTGTGAACCTTTGCCTTGAACCTTTGTCATGAAGCTTGATATGAACCTTGCCTTTGAACCTTGACTTAAATATGGATATGACCTACTTGAACTAAAGCTTGAATTGAACCCATTGATATATAAACATGAACTTGAAACTTGAACTTGACTTGTACACTTGACCTTGACTTGACCTTGACCCACAGTTTGAGACTACGAGCCATACTAGGCATGAGGGTTTCATGTCCTTGTCATTGATGCACTAATGACTTGACTTTTGGGTAGGAAAGTGATGACCTATCCCGTCCCTGCCATTGACTTGATATTTGACTTGTACACGTAGATGAAGACATTGTGGCAGCCTACAGGGGCGTATGGATGCATCCTAGATTTGTATTGTACATGACTTGACTTACTTGTATTATTTAGTGACATGATGGGTGTGTGCGATACACGTCATTCACTCTTGGGAGCTTGCAACTCCAACCCTTGGAGGTATCCCCTCATATTATACTTGGCATACCGAGGTCACCCCTCCGTATACATGTATACTTGTTTACTTGATATGATTTGTTTTGGGCTCGTAGAGAATTGCTGTTTTACCTTTGCCTTTTTCATTTAGTTTACATTTATCCATTTCCTTATTCCTATGCCTTTACTCTTGATAACCTCTACTACATTTACATTTTGTTACCCATGATTACTGCTTTGTTATCGTTATATCTGTTCATTGAGCTCTCGTAGCTCAGCCGCATTTTCTTTTCCTGCGGCAGGTATCTAAGCTAGGAAGCTGGGTTTTGCTTTGGGATGAGAGCAACTTTGAGTGTACCTTGGACTTAGAAGACCTTACTAGCTATTGAAGATGACTAGAAGTATTTATAATTAGACTTAGAAATTATTGTATTGTAACCTTGTAGTTTCAGATTTTCCATTGTAACCCTTGAAGTTCAATTGTATTATTTATGTCGATGCTTGAGTTTATTCTGATATGGAACCATCATTGTGACATTTCTACCCTTGTCGGGTCGGGGTGTTACATGTCTAATTATGGAAATGGCTATTTTTGGAAACTTACTAAATAAGAAAACTTTCTAAAAATGGAAACTTGCTAATTTTGGAAACCTGCTATAAATGGAAAGTTACTAAAAATGGAAAGCCGACTAAAATGAGAAATCTGATTTGAAGAAGATATTAATAATAAGACAACCATGTATTCGTGTAGATTCTCTGAAGATGGAGTTGTTCCTCATCTTTATATTCTAGATATGTTTGCACGTGCGGTATAAGGTACA
This sequence comes from Artemisia tridentata subsp. tridentata, assembly GCA_021014915.2. Taxonomy (NCBI): domain Eukaryota; kingdom Viridiplantae; phylum Streptophyta; class Magnoliopsida; order Asterales; family Asteraceae; genus Artemisia; species Artemisia tridentata. The sequence continues at coordinate 147,941,835 of CP139508.1, forward strand.
GATATTCTACCCTTTTTCAGTAAGGGTGTCTTCTTCCTCATGACTCATTGATATTGATTCACTTTAAGATTCCCTAAGCCATTGCTATGTTCCCCTATACTCTGGTTCGTTTATTTGATTCGATTTGACTTTAATGTTCGATATGAACCTTTTTCTTTGAGCCTCTATAATGATCTATTTGATATTCGTTCGTTACCTTGGGATATTAGTATTCGAGTCACTTGATGCTTCGAAGGTTCATTTTGATTTTGGTAACTAAATGTGAAAACCTTTTTAAATTATATCATGGAAATGTTTTAAGGAATACTTATTTTAAAATGATGGTTATGAAATATGCAATACCACTTTTATTTGGAATTTTACTAAACTTTTATGAAAACTACTTTTAAAGACTACTTTTGTAAAAACAGTTATTAAAGATCATTTTAATGAAAACCAGTGGATAAAGATTTCTTAAAAGAAACCAGTTGATTATGAACCTTTGATCAGTTCGTTTGGATTCATTTGACTTTGATATGGGATACGACCTTTGCCATGAACCTTTGATATTTGGACTTTGATTATGATTCGATGACTTTGACTATTTGAACCTTTGTAATGATTTGGACCTTTGATAATGATTTGGACATTTGACCCTTCAGTTTGATACCCGAGACAAAATTTGTTTCGTAGCCATGAAGGTAACATGGCCAAGTCATTGATGCACCAATGGCATGACTCCCGTATGGTCGAGTGATTTTCCACAACGTTCCCTTTTTGATTATTATGTGCACACTACATTATTATGGCCTATATATTTATTTGGGGGGCGTATGGATGCATCCTAGGTTCGTGTCCGTGTTCGTGGACTTGACATGATTTGATATTATATATTGTTCGGTGACTGATGCTGGGTGCAATCCACGTCTTTCACAAGTTCGGGAGCTGATCACTCTAATTTGATACATGAGGACACCCCTCATATTATCTGGTTATTTGAGAGGTATCCCCTCTAGATTACACTGGGTGACTATATTTGGTTCGTGTTCGGGCTCGTGGTGGATTACTGACCCTTTCCCTTTCTTACTTGTACTCTTTGACTATACCTTTGTAAACCCAATGCACCAAACTATACATGTTCATTTTCTTTTGCTTTCGTTTTCGTTTATATATATCTGTTCACTGAGCTTTTTAAGCTCAGCCGCATTTCTTTTCCTGCGGCAGGTTTTAGTAGGAAGCTGGGAATGAGTGGAGAGTACCTTGGACTTAGAAGACTTGATAGTTGTTCTGGATTAGAGTTGATTAGAAGTTATTATATTTTAGAATTAGTATCCGTATTTGTAACCTTGTAATTTCAGTATTTCATTTGTAACCTTTGAGATTTCTTGTATTACTGTAAATGTATGCTTTGTTTTGATCTGATATGAAACTATTATTGTGATATCTTTACCCTTGTCGGGTTGGGGTGTTACAACTTCGAAGCGTCAGAAAATGAAGAACGGTTCGTGAAAATCTTGATCTACTTGAATAACGGAGGGGGATAGCCTCAATAAGAGAGGCCATCTACAAATAGAAGTTCAAAAAGTACTACAATAATAGAGTCCGACCTTCGACATTCAAGCTAGGTGAGTACGTCCTTCGACTAAACAGCGCAAGCAAAGCTGAGTATCAAGATAAGTTGGGACCTACATGGGAAGGTCCCTATGCCGTATCTGAAGCTTATGGCAATGGAGTCTACAAACTCGAGACCCTTTTCGGCGATCCTATTGATAGGACCTGAAATGGTACCAACCTTGGTAAGTTTTACATATAAAACTTACCATGTTTAAGACATTTATTTTTTAGTTCATGTATTACATCTTTCTCATTTCGGGAAATAAGCATTAATGGTAGGCATCTTAGTTTTTATTTCACAAATGATGTAATCCTCCCTACTCAATTAATGATATAATGCATTTCTCACAAATCTCTTGTTTCATTTTATATGACAAAGATTTGTCCAGCCAAGTCGTTTTTAAGTTTCAATGTCGAAAGGATGATCGTGAGGCACACATAAGCTTCGAACATCAAAAAAAAAAAAAAAAAAAAAAAAAAAAAAAAAAAAAAAAAAAACCCAAATAACTTCACATTAACTTTCCTAAAGGTCTTATGGTATTTCAAGCCTTATGTACCTTAAGGGCAAAGACGGAGTAGGTCGCAACCCTCTGTCAGCAGTCAAATTATACGATTGCTAAATTCTTGGTGCAGAATTTACACACAATAAGGCTATCTATCTACTATAGCCTTAGGTTGTAAAATATTAAAGAATTCATAAGTAACGTAAGAGAAAAGAAGCATGATAAACAAAAGCGAGACACCGTCTCTCATCAGTAAATATTAATTAAAATTATGCTAACATACGTAGCATATGGCCGCATCCCAAAATATACATTCAAACATTGTCTACAGAAGGTCGAAGCCTATAACATAGATGAGGCCGAAACCCCAACAGACACAAAAGTAAATTGTTCAACATAGGCAGCAGCCTATAAGCATGGTACTAAATTGTTTAAAGGATACACACCACCCCTAGAGCCAAATACTTGCAAACATGGCAGTCTTCATTCATTCTTAGATGAGTTGGGATCAAGCTGAGGGATGGAGTATGGAGGAGTCCTTTTGCTGGGAGATGGAGGTTGAATCTTTCGTGGCTTCTTGGAAAGGAGATCTTCTAGTGTGGCTGATGGGTCCTTTGTTGCTTCGGCAAGGAAGGGGTACTCTGCGGTGACATAGGAATTTCCAGCCTCATCATATTCCTTCTCGGTAGTTAGGCGATAGTAGGACACCTTCGAAAGATCGACATGCTCACCTGTTTCCGCAGCCTCCTCCAACATCAGGCACTTACCATGGAATATGGCAGCATTCACCAAATTTCCCACTATCTCCCCACCTCATCACTATGGTATAACTCCATGGCTATGTAGGGAACAACCTTATACACCACATCAGCCCTATTCTTTTGTAGCCTTTTACATTGGAGGTTCAAACCGTCTACATCCTATCGCAACTTGATCTCATGTTCCCCAAGTCTTGTTCGCTCAGCTTCAAGACTTGCACATTTGGACTCTAGAGTAATTATCCTCTCCTTATACCCTACCACCTTTGCTTCTTCAAACCTCAACTTGTCGTACTCTGCATATCTTTCTTTAAGTTACGCTTCGAGATCTTGGATCTTGGTTCGAAGGTCTTGCACCAAGGGGTTCTTTTCGAAGTCCTCCATGGCTTCATCACATGTGGCTTTTAGCTCGGCATATTGGAGTTCCCTACTCTTTTCCCTAGCCAAGATAACCCCCATCTTTTCTTTAGCGTTCTTCATAGTTTGGATCAGTTCTCTTGTGCGAATATTGAGATGGTTGTCCAACACAGCTTGTCTGGTGTAGCTCTTGTCATGGAGGTCACATATCTCCTCAATGGACATGTTGTCTAGGGTACCTCTCCAGCCCTCAGGGGTCACCATTTCAACAAGCCGATGGCATGCAAGAGCATTTGGAAGCTCCTTGGTGTTGGGAAGACCTACAACGAATGCAGGGATTATGGTGGCGAAAACGTTACAATATCAATTAAAACAGTGAAAACTACTCACCATGGATGTCCTCATCATCTTCATCAGGAATCTTGATAGCAGATTTGTCTATGGCCTTGCCTTTTGGCCCCTTTTGTCTGGTGGTGCTGGTTGGAGGAGTGGGCAACACAGGTTTCCTTTTGGGAGTCGCCTTCACAGCTTTGGCACCAGTTCCTTTCCTGCTTCGAACTCTATCTGCAATACCCGAAGACCCCAAGACCATTGCTCGTTCATATCCTGAGGGGGGATCATCCGAATCCACAACATTCTAAATAAGTTGTGCAGTATCCTCTATCTTCGCAGGTTCGGAGGGCCCTGCTGATGAAATTGGTACCGCAGGCACAACATCAACATCATTGTTGTTCACAGAGACTGAGGGCAAGCCAACTCCATAGCTGCTAGGAACGAAGGTCACATCCTTGCTAACTCCAGCCACAACAAAGTTTCTGAAGGCCATCCCTGAAAGTATAAAAAGAAAAAGATAAATATTCGCAGATAAGTTATTTAACATAAGCAAGTGGAAATGTACACACTTTCTCCATAATATCTAATCTCAGGTTGCATTGAAGACTCAGCCTAGCGATCAATGATTCCAGCCATATAGAGGATAGGCTCAGGGAAGGTTTGGCCATCCATAGGATGACGAGAAAGACGCTGATACAGAGGGTCCCTTTGTACTTTGTAGGGCAGAGGGTCATTAAAACACTTCTCATCATACTTAAATTGCTCATCCAACAATGCAGGGTATTGTGCAGGTACAATTGTGTTTTAAATATAGAAAAAATTCCCCTTCCAATCCCTTATGTTTGTAAAAGGTTTAAGAATCAAATGTGGCACATCAAACTCACCCCTTTTAACCAATGTAAGCCAATCTCCACCAGGATAGAGGTTTAAAAAGCCCCTAAGCACTAAGAGTGTAGGCTCATAGCCATAAGCTTTGCACATTACAATGTAAGTGGTAAGCTTCGCTAAGCCAAATGGGTTAAACCTTGAGATATGAACATTATAATATTGCAACAGTTCACAGAACAAAGGGTGGAGTGGTATCCTCAGGTTAGACTGGGAAAAAGCATGCGTATATAACTCGACATACCCTACGGGCGCATCATAGATGTTTTGATTTTTATTTGGTAGCATAATCTTAAATTCTTTTGGAATGGGGTATCGTTCTAGCAACTCATGTAATCCCTCCTTAGACAAGGTCCATTTCTGTTTCCTAATGATGTGTTTTGTATCCCTACTCATGGTGGTATCGAAACGATAAACAAAGAGGGTTGGGATGAGAGAGTTACCTTTTGATCGGAAGAATGAGCGAGAGTAGAACGCTAGGAGAAGATTTTGGGTGGACGATAAAAAGTTATTTAGGGTTTACGGTATAAAAGCATTTATATACCTCTTCTCCCCTTTTATCCCAACCATCAACGTGTCCCTCAAGATTGACACCTATCCGGACTTCAAATATTTTCAAAATTTGAAAGGACGTTTGGAGATTACCGATATCCTAGCCATTATGGCCTCTGCTGCAAGTGGTTGAGATAATGATTAAGCGCATTTAATGCGTAATTAGTTAAAGCACATTTTCCTTCTTGTACGAATTTGTGACGAAATGGAAATGGTGTAAATATTTGATAGAGTCGTAAGGGATATACCCTCGTATGTATATATCACTTTCAATTGGGGGGCTTGATGATGTACCCTTCGAACAGGTCGAAGGACACCCCTTCGAGCCTGTACGAAACCTTCTTCTCGAAGGCATAAGTCAGCCTCCTAAAATCTTATTTAGTATCAAACCATTCATCTATGATATGGTTACCAACTGGGAACTCGCCAATCGAAGGCCTAAGCCCTTCGGGGTACAACCTTCGAAGATACTAAGACGGAGAAGACTAATACTTGGTCTTACCCACGTCTCCTCTTTGTCCTTAGCTTTCCCGCCAAGATAGAGAGAGTGGGACACTAAGCCTTAGCGGTTACCACAAATCATGGGACGCCCCCATGATCTCCGAAATTCGTGCAAGAGCTCTCCAAGGCTATTTTCTCCCCTATAAATAGATTGGACGAGTCATTGATGATGGTACGTTCACTTAACACATACATTTCCTCTTAAACTTACCTACTTACCATATTACATACTCATTTGCACGCCGGAGGTGATTCGCAGGGTCCAACCCCTGCGCAATCACTTAACGTAGTGTCTTCATATATCTTATTTCAGGTTATAAACAAGCTTGGCTTATCCACACACCCCCTATATCCTTCGATCACCATCGTAAGGCCTGGTAGTGCAAATTATTGTACAATCACATACTTACGCTGAAATAAGAATATCCCTGAAGAGTCACGAGTAACATATATCCCCAGAAAATAATTCAGAGATCCCAAATCCTTCATAGAAAACTCTTTATTCAAAGAAGCTATAACCTGCTGTAACAAACTCTCAGAAGAAGCTGTTAGAACAATATCATCAACATATAGTAATAAGTAAGCAGTATCAGTCCCCTGTCGATAGATAAATAATGATGTGTCACAAATACTATGAGTAAATCCAACCCGAAGAATATAAACAGCAAAATGATGAAACCAAGCCCGAGGAGCCTGCTTGAGACCATAAAGAGACCTCTGTAATAAACAAACATAATCAGGATGTCCAGGGTCCTGAAAACCTGGAGGCTTGATCCGTGTGAAAACGTATATATCAAAAATACCAAGTAAACGTGAGAATAGACAAACCAACCCTTTAGGAAAAAGGTTAACTTGCAAAAACTCATGCTTGTAATATGTGTGATACCAGGCAAGTGATTACCCGGGTTGTGTCCCAGCGAGGTGTGAATTGAGGATTTCGTTTTTGGTTTGGAATTAAAGTGCTTGAAGTGTGGATTTTGGATCTTTGGTGTTTTTTAATTCTAATGAGATATGGAAAGCAAATTTACAAAGAAAAATTAAGCATAAATCAATTTATACTAAAAACGCAAATCGGGAATTCTAAAAACGAACTTTAAAAAGTGAAATCTATAAAATTAACCCTACGAGAGCAAATCTATTTTTCCTAAGTCCTAAATGATAAAAGAAAATTTAAAAAAAAAAAAGAATTATATTTTTTTGACTTTTATATTTTTTATTATGAATTAAAAACTGAATTTAAAATAAAAATTAATTAAAAATATTAAATGAAACTGGAAAAATCTGAAAAATTGCAGAAAACTTCTTGATGAAAAACTAATCCTATGAAAAATAAAGTTGGGTCAACTGCTTATTCGGACAAGCAGTTATTAAGCAAAATGGATGATAAGCTTAAAATGGAAAAACAAGGTTAAATGAAAAATTGTGCAAAGGTTTACTGAACAAAGACCCTAGGGCAGTTAGTGAGTGTGTTTTGTTGTGAGCAAGAGGTCCAGAGTTCGAATCCCTGGACTTCTTTTTAGAAAAACTCTCTCTCTTTTTTTTTCTTTTTACAAACAGAATAAACACAAATGAATAAGCAACTTTACTAAAGCAACTATTTTTATCAACCACAAATAAGCTTAGGAAATCTGAGCAGGTTTAAAAGCAACAAGATTAAGGCTATGATCAAAGGCTGATAAGCTAACCTAAGCTATATTAGAACTAGAAAAAAAAACTAAATAAGGCAAGTCTAATCTAACTGATCCAACTAAGTCAGAATAAGCTACAATTCTAAACAAATAAGCACTGATAAGAAAAATCAATTGCTACTGATGATGCAGGCCTAACTCAAGCTACTCAGGTGGTTTTGAGCTTAATTTTAAGCTCAAAGATAAAACTTAACAACTACAAAAGCTGAAGATCTTAAAGTTCATATACCATTAAGCAACTAGGGAAAAATTCAGGCCAAGAGGGACTTAATCTTAGATTTTAAATAAGCTGAGAAAAAGGATGATTGGGACTGAAGTATTCTGATGCACAGGGCAAAAATTGCCACGTTTAAGCCATTGAAAAGCTGTCAAAAGCTGATCTAAAAAATCTAAGAAAAATATAATAAGTAAATAAGCAATAGAACAGTAACACTGCAAAGATTCAGCACATAAGAGCTTATATAGAGCAGATTAAAAATCAAGATCAAGAGGCTGAAATGAGGCAAATCTAACTTGCAGTCTGCTATTGTGAGTCTGTGCAGACTGTGGTTTTTGAGTCCAAAGCTTTTCAAATCCAAAATGTATTCAACCAGAACTTTGGAAATCAACTTAGCACTCTAGAATGGAAATGAAATTTACAAAAACAAGTACCACCACTGCTCATCTCTCAATAAGCATAGAATAAGCAGTCTACACCCTTAGATTTAGAATATCCAACTTGATTCTATAAAAAACTTCAAATAAGCCCAAATCCTTTAACAAACAGCTTATTTAAGTTACTTTAAGCTAAATTAACATAAACAAATGTGCAGATGAACAGTAGCTAGTGATTTTGACCAATTTGGACCCTTAACCCAAACAGTCCTTAAAGGGTCTGATTTGATTTTAAAACTAGTGAGAGACTGTTTTAAGCTTAACTCTGGGAATAACAATGGTTTACTAACTTAATTGGAACCTAATGAACAACTTTTCAACTTCAAATAAGCACTAATAATCTATAAGCAGTTATACTAATTTTTGGCCTTTTTTTAGCTTTTTAAGCAAAAATGAGATTAACCTAGAACTGACTATCAAACTAGCATGGATTAACATAAACAGAACCAATAAGCACAGGAAAAGGAAAATAAGCTAAGAATTAAGCAGATGAACAGTAAACTTGCAGAAAATAAAGAGATATAACCTTGGGCTCTAGCTAAACAAGAGCACCAAATAAATGGCAGCTACAAGCTCTAGCTTGTTTTACAACAAGCTAGTAAAGTCCATCTTACCATTCCACAACTGGCAACTTCCATAAGCTTTCCACAATTGCTGAGGTAAAAACTGATTTTTATGACTTTTTGGTAATTTTGAGACTGAACTGTTTTAGACTAGCATAAGCTCACAATAAGCTATACTGAGCTTGTAATACCTGAAATTTCGATAATCTGTAAAATTACCAAATTGCCCCTAAAATCATAAAACCTAAATAAAACAATTATAAAATTCTGAAACGCATACAAACTTCTGAAAACGAACCATATGTGAAGCAAATAAATTTCTGTGACAACACTATATTATTTTGAATGTCCAAAAATTACATTGACACTCATTTAACATTTGTATATGTTCCAAAAATTAATGTGACACAGTAAAAAAAAAAGTTATATATACCGAAAATGTATATATGTGTATTTATTTAATTAATTGTTTGATTTAAAAGTATTATATAAGAGATATATATCAAATAAATTAGGAAGGAGATCACAAAATTGAAAATCTGATTTTGGGTCAATAACAAACCGATTTTCCAGCCCTTATCCCCCCCAAGATTGGTGCTACCATTCCATATAATTATTTCACTTATATTCTTCCTATTTTACTATACCGTATAACACATAAACCACCAAATAATTCGATTCTCCTTCCTGAGAATTACTGGAGGTCCAAGAATATTTTCCTGAATTCATTATATTGCTAGGAAGCAAATAAAAATAGCTATTCAATTTATAGAAGCCTGGATTCATTGGTGTCGAATTTTTGTTCAAAAGTGAGGTAAATTCCATTTTAATACGTACGACCCTTGTATAATTCATTTTCGATTTTTCCTGAGTTCCTCATATCACATATGATCTGTGAAAAATGATTACAAGGTGTGTTGGTCGCGTTTGTGCTCGTGGGAATTTTGGTGTCATTTTATTCAATTCGAGAGGTGTAAATTCGTGCAGCCTATTCTAGTGGTTCCAGATCTGGTCTGGTATTTTTCTCACGTCTCTTACATCATATAAGTCTCAGATAAAATGATAAACACGAGCCATACATGATCTATAATTTATT